>JAODAL010054501.1:0-24589 GCA_025379985.1 Phyllomedusa bahiana
GGCCCTTCTAACGAAATGTTTGGTGACCCCCGAGTAATCTTTTCCCTTTTTTTATATTGGTTTTTATGTTCTGCAATGCGTAATTTTTTTCCTTTTCGGAAATTTTGCTTTCCTATATAGAAAAAAATTAAAAAGCTATGCAAAAAAAACTACATAAAATAAGGGTTTTTTGTATCACAATTTAAAAAAAACTTTTAAATTTGTATGTTTTTTTTTGTTGGGTTTCCCCTAAAAAAATTTCCTTTTTAATACTTAGTTTACATACATTGGGATCTTTTTGTTGCAAGGGGAAAAAGCCTTTTTTGGGTTCATCCAATTTTTCCCTTTTTTTCTTATCCCTAAAATTTTCTTCTTCTCACCCATCCCGCTATGGTTTTTTCTCCCCTTTTTGCTACCCTAAATTTAACCCCCCTCATCTATAATTTTGCCAGAATGGGGGCTTCTCTTAAATAAAATTTTACGTTTTTTAAAATATCTTTTTAATATCATTGAATTTTCCCGGGTTTAAAATTTTTTTGAAAAAACAATTTCCCCCTCTTTTTGCCTTTGGGGTTTTTGGGTTTTTTTTTCCCTCAACAGGTTTTTCCCCGGCTTTTTCCCTTCATTTTCTTTTTGGGTTCCTTTCATTAATCTTTTTTTTTTAAAAACCCCCTTTTTTTTCCCGTCTACTGGCTAAGATTTGGGGATCTATTTTTTTATACCCCTGTTTTTTTTTCCGTGCCTGGGATATGGCTAGAAACACGTTTCCCCCTTTTGGAATGAACTATAGGAAGATCTAGCTTATATTTTTTAATTATTTTGATTCATAAATTTCCCCTTTTTTAAAATCATCCATTTTTATATAATAAAAGCAATTATTTTAATTTTTAAAACCCCAGTAAAAAGGTTTTTTTTCTCTGTTTTTTTTATCACAAGGGGGGAAAAGACGTCCCAAAAAGGAAATACCAGCCCCTTTTACTAAATTTTTGATGAAACAAAAATTTTTAAACATTACCGTGAACAAGGGGAATATGTGAATTTCCCCCAAAAAGCGTTTGGGCGATCCCCTTTTAAACCCCCCCAAAAACCACAAAAAATGGAAAAAAAAGGATAAATTTTTAAACACAGAAAAATCGCTGGTTTTCCCAAACTTCCCTTTTTGCCCGAAGTATTAAGGGATGTTTCACACGGCTTTAAATGCGGGCGTAATTAAGGGGAGGGATCCGGGGGGCCCGGGACCCGCCCCCCCATAAAATCACTGCTAGTTTTCCCTTAAAAGCCGCAAAAAAGGACATGTCAATTATCTTCCCCCCTGGCTTTAATTTTGGGCCCAGCATGGGGGAGGAACGTAAAAACCATGTTCTCTATGAGAACCGTGGAATTTCTGGGATTACTGGGACGGATTCAGCCCGAAATTGGCGCCCCCCCCCGGCGCGTAAAATTAAAGGGCTGAAATTTCTCCCCAGATGGCCTTTTGAAAAATACCTTATGGTTTAAAAACCCAAAAAGGGAAAGAAATTGTGAAAATTTGTACACATACTTACAGAGTTTCACAATTTGTATTTCCCCTCCCCAATTTTTTCTACAATGTAGAGCAATGGAGTCTGCAATGGGGTTTAGCTGCATATACACGGTTTTATGGGGGTTACAAAAGTTAAAATATTTTTTAGGCCGAAAAAAAACAACATCAAGTTCACCAATTTTGGACAGTGTTAAACCAGAGGGAAACCAAAAAACCCCCATAAGGGTTGTGTTACTATAGAGGATTATCCTTTCCTCATAATAGGGGAAAAAAAATAAAACCTTTTATAAATAAAACCCGCTTGGGTTTTTTTTGCTTTTCTGAAAAGATTAAAAAAGAATTTATCTGCTTTAGTTCACTCCAGGTTTCTCTTTTTACGAACCCGCTCTCTGCTTCTCTCCCTTTTTAATTTTTTCAAATCGGGGAGTAGGGAAATGGCCTCTCTGAAAAGGCAATTTTGAGAAAAACCCCTTTAAGTTCCTTATCATATCGTCTAAAATCTTCTCAAGCTCCCATCATTAGGTTCTAAGATTTTCTCTGTCTTTTCATTTGTTCAGTTTTGATTGACATCCCACCCGAGTTTATGAAACACCAAAAGTTTCAAAAAATTCAGGGTTTTCCCCTGTGAGGACAATTGGGTTTTTTGAGAACTCATCCCCCTGTAGGGGGCTTGCTTTTGATAATCCCCAAAGATGAGGGGAATTTAAAAATTTCAAAAAATTTTTCAAAACTGGAAATTAGGAAAAGGAAAATTGGGAAAAACAATTGTGATCCAAAATGAATTATTGTAGCTGTTTGTTACCCTTGATGCGTTTCTGAGCTGATTGCTCATTTTGTTCTTTGCCTTTCTCCATTTTTTTAAATTTTTCTATTTTTTTTTTTTTCTATTCTTCCTTGCTCATCCTACACAGTTCTTAATGCAAATACATGCGCTATTTCCCTTCAGAATACTTCAAAGACTCAAATAATAGTAGCCCCCTGCTGGGAAGCTTTTTAAGTCCAAAACAAATGAGGTACTCAAAGACAGTAGGTTTCTTTCAAACAAAAACCCGAAAAAGAAAAAACTTGTTTTTGGGGCCGCCCCCGGGCGGATTTTTTCACTCCT
This sequence comes from Phyllomedusa bahiana, assembly GCA_025379985.1. Taxonomy (NCBI): domain Eukaryota; kingdom Metazoa; phylum Chordata; class Amphibia; order Anura; family Hylidae; genus Phyllomedusa; species Phyllomedusa bahiana. Next base: position 2,607 of record JAODAL010054501.1, read on the forward strand.
CACCTTATCTTCCGTCAGTGGGAGGGAGTTTTCACTTATTTTGATATAATAGGAAAACATATTAAAATGAAATAATTTTTTCAGGGGGAAGCAAGTTTTAAAAAGAAAATTTTGAAAAAAAATAGAATTTTTAGCAAGGAAAAATTGTAACGGGTATTGGGGGGAATCCAACCCGGGCCCCCCCCGGAAACGATGGTTTAAGCCACGCCAGGAAGCCCGGGGTTAAGTAGCCCCCGGGGAAATTTACCGGGGCCCGCCGCAAAGCGAGAGGACTTGCTGTGGCGTAAGCTACCGAGGTTTGCTACCGGCCGCCTGACGGACCCTTTTTTTTTGATGGCGGCCCGGGGTTAAAGCGTGATACAGAATCGGGAAAAATGAGCCCTATTTGGGGACAGGGAGGAGGGGCAGGGAAATGGCCCGAAGGGTTTGGGTCAGAGACAGGCAAGGGCGTCAGGGCAGGCGGCAAAAAAGGCAAGGTTTTGGAAAAAGTAGCGGAACGGGCTGTTAAAAAGGAAAACAACAGGCTTTTCCCAAAACCTCAAGACAAATAATGTACACCAAAAGAACTGGGAAGAGTGCTGGGGGGGGTATTTTCCTTTAAAAAAACACCACTCCCGGGGGAAAAAAACCAATTACCCGAGACACTGGGCCCTTTTTAAAACCAAAACCCAAAATCCTTTGCGGGGGAATGGAAACGAAACCCCAAGCACGGGGGACGTGCAAAGGCGGGGCCGGGCAGGGGAGAATCACGTAAAACCGGAACATGGAAAAGGTAAGTGAGGGCCCGGGGCCCGGGGAAGGGAAAGGGGGGTGGCGCCGGAAAACCGCGGCACCCCGTGCCACCCAGTGCGCGGGAAAAGGGGGGGGGGGCCAAAGGGGGGAAACGGCGCCTGCGCCAGCCCCCCCTAACATACACACCCCCCCCTTAAGGGCTCCCCCTCTTTTTTTTTGGGAACCTAGAAAAGGGGAAAAAATCAGGGGGAAAAGGTTTGGGCCCCGGTTTCACAAACGCTCCTCGGCCCGAACCCCTTCCATTCAAAAAGGGAAGAACCACTTCCCCCTCACTGCTTCTCCGCTAGCACCCTCCTTGACCTCAAAATGTTTTCAATTTTGGGCCACGGAAAGGGCAACAGACCCCGGGGAGAAGCATTCAGACCACAGGCTTGAGGAGAGAGACTGGAAGCGTTCGGGACACCAGAGAGGAGTAATGGAATTTGTGGGACAGGGGTTTATTCCGAATACCACAAAAGGACCCAAAACTTAGACCCAACTTGTACGGGGCCCTTGGCAAAGTACTTGGCAGAAACCCAAAACCCTATCTCCCGGGGCTTAAATATGGCGAGCTCCGTACCTTCGGCCTGGACTTTGGTGCGAGTGGAGGCCCGTAAAGGGCCTGTCTTGTATTTCCAGATGCCTTGAGTCCCGTACTTGGGCACCACAGCGGGAACGTGACACGAGGTGGGCAGAGGGAAGGCGGGCGGGGATTACCCAAACACATAAAAAAGGAGAGGCTCCAGGGGACTCAAGCTGGGGAATTATTGAAATTCCCCCAGGTTGGGGAGTTCAACCAGTTACCTGACGGTGGTAAAAAATGCTAGGTGGTCCCCAAAAACTTGGTTTGCCCCCCTTTCCCAAAAACCTCCCCAGGGTTAGACGGTGGTACCAACGAAAGTCCACTGAATTGCAACGGGCACATAGAGCCCCCCCAAATTTTGACACAAACTGGCCCCCCCAAATAGAACGTTTGCAAAGGTCCCATGAGCAAAAATGTACGGGAAAAATGCTGGCCAACTGAGGACGGGGGGGAACCCGGCAAGGAAAAAAATGAGCCATCTTTGAGAACCAACGGTCACCACCCAAAAACCGTTTCCCCAAGGCCCGGGAGGCGGTAACAAATCCAGGCTATAGGGGACCAAGGCTTTTCTGGCACCGGGAGCAGCAGCAGCCCCGTGGGTCTGAGGCGGGGGACTTTGTTATGGCACAGAGTACAGGCCAGACGAAGTCTCTAACATCTTGACGAGGGGGGCCACCAATAAAGCGAAAAATTTAAAGGGAGAACAAATTCTCCAAATGGCCAGCTGTTTGGAAGAGTGTCCCCACTTCAAATTCAAGGGCCGATCAGGGCGAACAGGGGTTTCCAGGGGGTAGATGTTTAAGATCCACGGGCCGCCCGGAGGAACTTCTGGGGAATTTTTGTGCTGCAAAGGGGGCTCTAACCCACATGTCCGAGATCTCGAAAAGGCGTCCGCCCCGACGTTCTTCTCAGCACCAAAAAGGGAAGGGAAAAAGTCAAAGCGGGAAGAAAGGGACCACCGGGTTGTCGAGGATTAGTCGCTGAGAACGGAGATTTAAAAGGGTTTTTGTGATTCGTGAAGATCCGATGGGAAAGGCGACCCCCCCTCCCGCAAAATTCCGCCATTTTTTTCAGGGGCCAACTTTATGGCCCCGTTTCGCTCACCAATGGGAAAAATTTCGCTCGGCTGAGTGAAGGTTTAGAAAAGAAACGCAATACGCAGCTCCCAGAGGAAGACTTCTGTAAAGAAAACGCCTCACCCACAGGAGGCGCCACCCAAGGAGAACGGACGCTGGGGGGTCCGGGGGAGACAGAACAGGAGCTAAACAAAACTTTTTGAGTCGCAAAGGGTTCTTAGCTTCCGGGGGCCAGGATTGGGTTGGCATTTTTTCTTTTAAAGTCCACCAGGGGCCACAACCAAAGGGGAAATGCGGGAAAAAATGTCTTTAAAATTCGTGAACCCCAAAAACGTTGGATACAGAAGGGCCCCTGGCAAGGCCCCTGTAAAAATGCAACAGCTTGAGGGATCCATCTGGAACCCGATCCGAACATGTACCCCAGAAAAGGGAAAGGTGCTTTAAACAGGCATTTTCCAGTTTGGGATATAACTGGTGGTCCCGGAACTTTAGACCGGCGAATGTGGTGGCGGTGAGTCTCTGATCTGGGGAGAAAATAGGGTTCATTTAGGTTAAAAAAATAAAACAGACTAAGGAGATCGCGGGGAAATTTATTGGAAATTCTGAAAAAACGCCGGAGCGTTCAGAGGCCCAAAAGCATGACCAATATTTAAAAAGACCACCTGGGATTAAAGGCCATCTTCCACTCTTTTCCCCTTTACATACGAATCAGGTTTTTAAAAATCCCCGTAAATCCAACTTGGGGGAAAAAAAAATTTGGCCACCAGGGGATGAAAGGGGCTCCGAATCAAGCAGGATATCAAAAATTTTTTATAGTAATTTTATTAAGCCCCGATAATCGATACAAAGGGGCGTAGAGTACCACTTTCTTTTCAACAAAAGAAGAAACCGCCCTCAGGAGGAAGACTTGGTAGAAGCCCCCTTTCGGAGGTTCTCCTGATAACTCCAACATAGCATTATCCCCCGGACGAAAAGGATAGACTCGCCTGGGGAGGGGTTCTTTAACCCCGGTTTTTCAGGTCAAAAAGGACAATCAAAGGCCGGGTTCGGGGGGAAAAGTTTTTTGGCCGTCTCTCTGAAAAAACGGCAAAAACCTGGATGGAGTGGGCAACCGCAGAGGCTTCGAACTTTTCAGAGGGGGGCCGTGGGGCTGAACGGAGTACAGAAGGCACGCGATGCACCGGCCCCAAAGGATAATTTTCCCGTGTTCCAGTCCCCAAGGGCGGAGCATGGGCTTTCAAACCCAAAGAAGGCCCAGGGGGTTTCACGAAGAGGACGAGGGGAACCACATTTTAGAATCCCTTGGTGGGGGGCCTATCTGCAAAGAGGGGCCCGTGCAAACCAATAGCGCCTTTAGGGATTCGCCACTGACGGGGGAAAAACATGGGTTTTTTGCAGAGGGTCACCGGAGACGAAATTGTAGACCCGACTTTGGCTACAAAATTTCCAGCGGCCCCCCAACAAGGAGGCGGGCTTGAAAAAGGTGCTGCCGGCGAAAATTTCCCCAAGTAGGGAAGGTCAACAGAGAGGCCACACTGACCCTAAAATGCCTCCCTGCAGCCCTAAGTGCGACTCCCCAATAAGTGGGGCCCAAAACCCCCACAAAAGAAATAGCTCCCAAAACCTGCGGCGTTTTTCCTGGTCAGGGGGGCTCTTTTCCCACCGCATGTCCTCCTCCGAACCCTTGGCGAGGAATTTAGGGCGTTTTAAATGGGAGCCCGACAGGTATCGGCGTGGAGGGGGGACCTCCCTTTACAAATTTTTTTCCCTTGAAACCGAAACTCAGGCGAAACCAACTTCATCCAGGGCGGAAAACAGGGCCTGACCAGCGAGCTCATCTTTAAAAGGCCCGAAAAAGGCCTTGCCCGAAATTGCCACCCCAAAACCTCATTATTCCCTCCACTCAGAGCGGTCGGAACTGCCAATCTGACCCACGGAGAGCCCCCTATGGGAAAGACAAGCGCGAGGGGGTGCGGACAGGTTCCTCGAAAACGGGGCGGACCCCCTGAAAAAGGCGGAGATTCCCCCAACGATTCCCGGGGCCCAAGCATGGAGGAAAAATCTCCCCCACAAAACAATTAAAAGGAATTTTTTAGGGAATTGATGAACCCTAAGATGATATTAGCCCCGGGACTTGGGGCTCCCATATGTAAGGGGGTGGGGATCAGCGAAGGGTCCCGGGCAGGGAAAATAACCATGGCTGCAGACAAATGGGGGGCGGCGAGGGGGCGGCCGCCGCAGGCGGAATAGGTGGGCCGCAAGGTTCTGCATCATGGCCGCGAGCTCGCAATATGCGGGTTTTGCTGGGGGGACACCTCGTGACTCCCAGAGAAAAGGGGAAAGGGCCCGGCGAAAACCATGGCCATTTCGTACTGTAACAGGTATGTGGAAATTTGCTGGGCCCCCTGCAAACGATGGTTAAGCCACGCCAGGGAGCGGAGTCTAAGTAACCCCCCTTATTCACCAGAGCCCCCGCAAAGCGGGGATGGCTTCTGCGGTAGACTTTTCTTGCGAGGCGGGCCCGGGGGGAAAGCGGGGTACAGAACAAAATCGGGGACGTATCAGACAGGCGAGGTCGGGCAGCGGGCAGAGGTTCGGGGCAGAGACAGGGGAACGGTCAAAGGGAAAGGCCAAACAGGCAAAGGGCAGGAAACGTAGCGAACACTATACACGGATAAAAAAAACAACTTTACAACACTCTCAAGAAAGTAAAAGCACACCAACAACTGGCAGGGAAAACTGGGGGGTGTATTCCTTAAAAAGACCATTTTCCCGGCAAAAGACCAATTACCGGGACACTGGCCCTTTAAATCAACCACCCTCCGCCGCACGCCCTAAGCACAATCCCGTCCACAAAGGGAGGGTGGACCAAACGTAGGGGGAAATGAGCCGCTTCCGGGCACAGGGGGATGGTCGCAGACCCCCGGCACCCGCGCCGACCCCCGCCCGGCCCGCCAGCCCCCATAAAAAAATAATTTTAAAATTACGTTTTTTTTTTTTTCCAGTTTTTTATATTATTTTTGGGATATTTTTAGCCCCTATTGCTTAAACGGGGTTTTTAAGAGAAACAAAAGGGGGGTAAGTGGGTGCTTAAGCTAATATGAATTATTTTGGATTTTTGCCATGGGGTTTTTTTCCCTCCTCCTTCATTACAAAGCCCTTTCTTTTTTTTTTTTCCTCCACAAGGTATGAGAGCTTTTTTTTGCGGGGCAAGATGTACATTTTATTTTTGTCTTAACCCAAACCCCTAATTAAACCCAAAAAAAAAAATGTAGGGTAAAAAGAATCTGCTATTTTTTGGGTTTTTGCCATTGTTTTCTCCGGGCCCCTCACATTACAAGAGCCATTTCTTTTTATTTTCCTCACAAGATGTATAAGCTTGTTTTTTGCGGGACAAGATGTACTTTCTATTGTGTCATTAACCAAACCATATAATGTACTAAGAAATGCAGAACAAAATTTTTTGTAAGGTAAAAATTTTAGAATTTTTGCTCCTTGTTGCTCTCCTCCTTCTTACATAAAAAAGAGCCTTTCTTTTTTATTTTTTTATCTACAGAGATTATGAAGCTTTGTTTTTTTTCGGGGCAAGATTTAAAAATTTTTTTTTGCATTAACCAAACTTTTAAAGTACTGAAAAAGCAAAAAAAAAAAAAATGTTTGTAGGGTAAAAAGGTAATTCACTATTTTTGGATTTTTGTTCATTGTTGCTCCTGTCCTCCTTACCTTACAAGAGCCATTACTTTTTTTTATTTTTACATCCACAGAGATGTATGAGAGCTTGTTTTTTGCGGGACAAGATGTGTATTTTATTGTGTCATTAACCAAACTGTATAATGTACTGAGAAAAAAAATTGTAGGGTAAAAAGATAATCCGCTATTTTTTGATTTTTGCTCCTTGTTGCTCCCCTCCTTACATTACAAGTGTCATGGGGGCTGGCGCGGGTGCTGTCGCCCGCCGCCCCACTCCTCGCGACCATTCCCCTGCTGCCCGGTCCCTGGCGCCGGCTCACTTACCCATCCACGCTCCTGTGCACGCTGCTCCTGGCTGTCCCGGCTGCCGCGCGCGTACCCGCTGCTTAGGATGCGAGCGCGACGGTTGGTCTGGATTTAAAGGGCCAACGCCCCGGTAATTAGTCTATTGCCGGTCGCTGGTCCTATATAAGGAATACGCCCCCAGCACTCTCTGCCAGATTGTTGGTATGCGTTGCCTAGTCTTGAGAGTGTTGGAAGTTCTGTCTGATTACCCGTGTACCAGTCCGTTCCGCTACGTTTCCTGACCTTGCCTGTTTGCCGCCTGCCCTGACCTTCTGCCCGTCTCTGACCACGCATTCTCCTGGCCGCCATCGCAAGCAAGTCACGTCAGGGGTAGCGACCTGGTAGCCTCACGCCGCAGCAAGCCCATCCCGCTTTGCGCCGGGGGCTACTTAGACCGCTGCCTGGCGTGGCTTAACTATCATCGCTTGCGGTGGTCCAGCGAATCCACCGAACCATTACAGTACAATCTGGCCATGGATTCCGCCAGGGTACCCTTGCCAGATTACCAGGATGTCACGACGGCCGTCGCCCAGCAGAGCCAGCGTATTGACCAGCTCGCGGCCATGATGCAGAACCTTATGGCCCGCCTACCTCCGCCTGCGGCAGCTGCCGCCTCGCCAGCACCAGTTGCTCCTACAGCCATGGCTCTACCTGTTCCTGCACCGGGACCTCTCTGCATCTGCCACTCCCTTCACGCTATGATGGAGACCCCAAGAAATGCCGTGGCTTCATTAGTCAATGCTCCATCCACATCGATATGTTGGGGCATCAATTCCCTACCGAGCGAGCTAAGGTGGCCTTTATAATTAGCCTCTTATCGAGAGAGGCCTTGGCCTGGGCCACTCCGCTATGGGACCGGGGAGATCCGTTGACGGCGAATCTCCAAGCCTTTCTCCAGGGGTTCCGCACTGTCTTCGAGGAACCTGGCCGCACCTCCTCCGCTGCCGCAGCTCTGCTCTGTCTCCATCAAGGGGAATCAACCGTGGGTCAGTACTCTGTGAAGTTCCGCACCCTCGCCTCTGAGTTGGACTGGAATAATGTGGCTTTGGGGGAAAACTTCTGGCAAGGCCTTTTGGGTCGTGTTAAAGATGAGCTCGCTGGTCGGGACCTGCCTACTGCCTGGACGAACTGATTCGGTTGGCCACCCAAATTGATATTCGGTTTGCGGAGAGACAACAAGAGCTCTGCCTCCAATGGGAGGTCGCCCGACCATGCCGGCTACCTCGTCTGGCTCCCATCTTCTAACGTCCTCCTCTTTGTCCGCCAATGGTTCTGGAGGACGAACCCATGCAGCTCGAGAGGGCCCACCTGACCCAGGAAGCACGCTCGCAGCGTCGTCTGAAGCAGTTGTGTTTCTACTGCGTCGGTTCTGGACACTTCATTGGGGACTGTCCGGTGAAACTTTCGCACCTAGGGCTCGCAGGAGAGGCATCCCTATGTGTCAGTGCGGCCTCTCCCCGTCTGACCATTCCCGTACAGCGCCTTTCAAGCCACCGCCTTCCTTGATTCAGGGTCCGCTGGAAACTTTATCAGCCACGGACTGGTGTCCAAATTTTGCCTTCCGGTGACCCCTCTGCAGAAACCCTTGTTCATCTCCTCCGTCAGTGGCGAGTGCCTAAAGTGCCTAAAGAACGCTATCCGGCTCTGCACTGCGCCCCTCACCTTGCAGATAGGTGCCCTACACAAGGAGACTCTGAGACTTCTGGTTCTGCCTCGCTCCTCTTCTGAAATCCTCCTGGGCCTCCCTTGGTTGCAAGACCATGCTCCGACCTTAAACTGGAACACGGGCAAGATTATCCGTTGGGGTCCTGCATGCCACTCCAGATGTCTTCCTGTACTTTGTCCATCTCTACGGACCGCCTCTGTAAAGACTACGAAGCCTCTGCAGGGCCTGCCCACTCCATACCAGGATCTAGCCAATGTCTTTTCCGAAAACTCTTCCCCCGCACCGGCCGTTCGACTGTCCTATTGACCTGCAACCCGGCAGTACGCCGCCCCGTGGCAGAGTCTATCCTCTTTCCGTTACGGAGAACAAGGCGATGTCGGAGTATATCCAGGAGAATCTCCGGAAAGGCTTCATACGCAAGTCTTCCTCGTCTGCGGGGGCCGTTTTTTTTCTTTGTGGAGAAGAAAGATGGTACTCTCCGGCCCTGTATCGATTATCGGGGACTTACCAAAATCACTATAAACAATTGATACCCCCTGCCTCTGATCTCTGAGCTGTTTGATCGCCTCCGTGGCGCAAATTTTTTTTCCAAGTTGGACCTACGTGGAGCTTACAACTTGATTCGTATCCGAGAAGGCGACGAATGGAAGACTGTCTTTAACACCCGAGATGGCCATTTTGAATATCTCGTCATGCCATTTGGCCTCTGCAACGCTCCGGCGGTGTTCCAGAACTTTGTCAATGAGATCTTCGCGATCTCCTCTACGTCTGTGTCATCGTCTACCTAGATGATATCCTAATCTTCTCTCCTGATCTGGAAACTCACCGCCTCCACGTCCGCCAGGTGCTCAAACGTCTCTGTGACCACCAGTTATATGCCAAACTGGAGAAATGTTTGATTGAACTCATCTCGTTGCCCTTCCTGGGGTACATCGTCAAGGATCAAGGCCTTCAGATGGATCCCTCGAAGTTGTCTGCAGTCTTACAGTGGCCTCGAGCTGTGGGCCTTCGCTCTATCCAATGCTTTTTGAGGTTCGCAAATTATTACAGACAATTCATCCCGCATTTCTCCACGCTCGTGGCCCCGCTGGTGGCCCTTACGAAGAAAAATGCCAACCCTAAATCTTGGCCGCCAGAAGCCCAAGAAGCTTTTGATCGTCTTAAATCAGCTTTCGCTTCTGCTCATTACAACAAGAGCCATTACTTTTTTATTTTTCCATCCACAATGATGTATGAGAGCTTGTTTTTTGCGGGACAGGATGTACATTTTATTGTTCAAAACAGAACAGGTATAATCCGGCACACCCTAAGGTGAGATAAAGTTTAAAAGACAATGCCTGATAGAGTCGGGCTGTGTTTTTGAATTGTCCTTTATTGGGTTAACAGAGGAATGGTTCCTCCCTTTCCGATTTACGTTTGTGCATCATTGGTTCTACAGAATTTTAAATGTTTTAGTGCTTTTACGAGTATCCAGGCCACGAATAAGGACAGTGTTTCCGAAACGCGCAGTATTGTTGTTTCAGCCTGATGCTAGGGTATCTACACCCTCTACATTTTATATATCTTTTTAATCATCATGGAATAAAATTTTGGACTTTTAAACTTTCTCACCTTAGAGTGTGCCGGATTACACTTGTTCTCTTTTGGATTACTAATCTATGTTCCTCGCCTAAGGAGCACCTCAAGAGATCTTGCAACTTGGCGTCTCAAAATATATGGAGTAGGTGAGCTGTACTAAACTATTTTGTTTGCTTTTTACTTGTACATTTTGTTGTGTCATTAATAGTGTTGAGCGATTTTTATCGACAAAGTTGAAATCGGCACGGTTTTTTTGATTATCGAAAATCGCGATCACGCGATAATTTGGGTTAACAACCTGCGCATAATCTATTAATATCGGGCCATTTTCAGCCTATCCTTTCATTTTAGCCAGTCAGTTTTGCACAGGGCTTAGTTCTGGACGTATTTACATCCGTATTTACGTCCCTAAAAGCATCAAAAAATGTTGCTAAAATAATGTACTATTAGCTTACAATGGATTTCCGATGGCAATCAGGATGTAATTCCGGACGTAAATACCGATGTAAATACGTCTAGAACAAAGCCCAGGGAACATAGAAATCCTGCTTGGAGTACCACAGGTCCCAGAAACACCTGTGCTGTGCTGGCTCTTGCTGTAGATAGGAAATACAATACAAGGTGAAAGAAGAACTAATACATTTTTTACACAAAGAAAAAAAAAAACATCTGTACCCACATCTGTCAATCATCTGTACCACATCTGAATCACAGCTGTGCAACATCTGTATCACAGCTGTGCAACATCTGTACCACATCTGTCAATCATCTGTACCACATCTGTATCACAGCTGTGCAACATCTGTATCACATCTGTGCAACATCTGTACCACATCTGTACCACATCTGCATCACATCTGTACAACATCTGCATTGCCTTATTTGATGTTCAATTAGTGTAATTTTCAAGGACTTTGTAATACGTTTGATAGAGACTTTTTGTTCTTTGGATCAAATATATAATATATATTATATAACTATATATATATATATAATATATATATATATATATATATATATAATATATATATATATATATATAATATATATTGGCATTAATGTTATAGGAGAAAAAGTCCTAATATATTGCTTTGATAGTTTTATATGTATGTTTAATTAATTCTTCATTTAATTGATAAATGTATTGTATTCTTCATATTCTGTGTAATGTATGTGCCAGGCGAAATCCGAGCGTATTTACATTGCCAATACACACCACACTTTGTGACGCGTATTGGCAATGTAAATACGCTCGGATTTCGCCTGGCACATACATTACACAGAGTATGAAGAATACAATACATTTATCAATTAAATGAAGAATTAATTAAACATACATATAAAACTATCAAAGCTATATATTAGGACTTTTTCTCCTATAGCATTAATGCCAATATATATATATATATATATATATATAAATATATATATATATATATATATAAAATATATATATATATATATACATATATATATATATAAAATATATATATATATATATATATATATATATATATAAATATTTGATCCAAAGAACAAAAAGTCTCTATCAAATGTATTACAAAGTCCTTGAAAATTACACTAATTGAACATCAAATAAGGCAATGCAGATGTTGCACAGATGTGGTACATATATTGTACAGATGTGATTCAGATGTTGCACAGCTGTGATACAGATGTGGTACAGATGATTGATAGATGTGGTACAGATGTTTTTTTTTTGTTTCTTTATGTAAAAAATGTATTAGTTCTTCTTTCACCTTGTATTGTATTTCCTATCTACAGCAAGAGCCAACACAGCACAGGTGTTTCTGGGACCTGTGGTACTCCAAGCAGCATTTCTTGCTTAATTCTTTATTCTTCTTTAAAAATCATTTATTGTAGTAGTGTACTGCTGTAAGTGTAGAACTAGAGCATCACTACATCCTACAGTGGCTTCGGCACATTGATGCACAGTTTTCCCCCAAAAAAATAGGCGCAAATCACGATCTTACATGTTTCCCATAGATTTTAATGGTTATCGGCGATAATCTATTATCGGATATCGGAAATCGTCTCGATAATTGCCGATATCGACTATCGAGACGATAACGATAATTAACATAATCGCTCATCACTAGTCATTAACCAAACCATATAATTTTACTGAGGAATGCAAAAAAAAAAATGTTTGTAGGGTAAAAAGGTAAAAAAAAAAAAAAAATAGGGCTTTCATTTTTACATGGTTACTATAAATAACATGATAACTGTATTCCGTGAGTCAGTACAATTCTGGTGATACCAAATTTTTATAGTTGTCATTATATTTGATACTTAAAAACTTTAAAAACAAATTGCTTTGCATCATCGTTTTCTGAGGCCAATAACTTTTTTTTATTTTTTCCCTGGCAGAGCTGCGTCATAGTTTGTTTTATGCAGGGTGAGGTCAGGTTTTTATTGGTACCAATTTGGAGTGTATGCTACTTTCCATTTTTTCTAGGGCGCAGGATGACCCCAAAAAAAAAAAAAAAAACGCAGTTCTTATGCTGGGGATTTAGTTTTTATTTCAACTGTTTTATATAACATGATTTTGATATAACGTGATATATTAGACTTTTAGAAATATAGCGATAACAAATACATTTACCTTTTCCATTGTTTGTGTTTTATTTGGTAAATAGGAAAAGGTTTTAAATTTTGGTATTTTTTTTTTACTTTAAAAAGAAAATTAAAGAAACATTTAGGGTGACATGTATGAAGGAAGGCGCGTTGAAATGAATAGTGAGTCTCATTTTCAGTGTATAATGCGCCTGATGTATGAAAGTGGTTTTTGTGCGTTCATAAATGGTTTAAAGTTTGATGCGCTTCTTTTATGTGTTTGGCGCATTATGGAACTTTGGCGCATTACTAATGCGCCAAACATGTATAAAGGCCATAGATAGGCTGGAAATAAGAGAAGTCATTAGAATAGCATGTCAGTGATAGAAACTATGGGACTGATCCTGCTTGGAGGACCACAGCTCCCAGCAATAACTGTGCTGTGCCGGCTCCTGCTGTATGTAGATTAAAGGGTGAGAGCAACAAAAATAAATTTCAAATTTAATGTAGTAAAAATAAAAATTTTAAAAAATCTGAACATCATCAGTGGTTATTTAATGTAAAATTAGTTTTAGATTCTATTAATTTTAAATACATTTTATAGGAGATATTTTTGTATTTTTGGGATATTATATGTTTTATATTAATTTTCTATAACATTTTTTATTAAATTTAAATAATTTAATTTTATACAGTTTGATAATTATCAGAAATTACTTTTTATTATTGCACTGCTGTAAGGTGAGAAATATTGGATTTTTTTTTCCCTTACAGCAAATCCAGCTCCACTGCGACTCCTCAGGCTCAGGCAGAGCACATTGACATAGGTTTTCCTGTCCGAGCAGTAATGCGCCTGGTTTTGCTGAACCACATTCATATATGTGTCGCCTCCAGACACCCCCTCATGTTTGGTGCATTAGAAAGTGTCGAGTCTTCCGAACAATGCGCCTAACACATTCATTAGGTGCATTAGACATTGTAGACGGTTCAGTTAGGTGCATTGTACGCCAGAAAAATGGGTGAAAAACCCTTTCATACATGTTGCCCTAAGTCTCTCTAGGGGAATTAAGCATGCAAATAAGCCTTCATTAGGCTCCAGGCTGAAATTTCAAACAAATGAAACCCCACAATAGTGTAACGTTGTGGGGTGGAAACGGGGACACAGCTGACCGTGGCCCTGTTCGCTAAACATGGTGTTGTGATTACAGTGGTGTCTAAATTGTTAAATCTAAAACTTGGAATCCAAAACCAGAATTTGTTCATTATGACCCTAGTCCTAAGCAGAATCCTGACTGTTACTATAACTCTAGCCCTAAGTTGGGGGTTAGGTTTTTTTTTAATTGGTCTGCAAAGCTTAAAGGGGTTTTCTTACTACAAACATAAAAGGAGAGTTAAATGAAGACTTTTTCTAAACACATTAGTCAATAGATTTTACTTTAGACATGAAATAATAGAATATGAGTTTTTTGAGTAAACACAGGTTTTTATGGTTAACTGCATACCAGATGGACGTCTGTTATATGACTAGCTGAGACTAGCTCAGATAAGTGACATCACCCCACTGACGGGCTGGCAAGACTGAGCTCTGAGGAAGCTAATTATGTCTAACTAGATTGTCTTCACTAAAAAAAAGGTACAAGGGCTGTGAGCACTGAAAAGCATGGTTGTATCTGTAATCTTGTTAGCGATAACAATCTCCTGCACTGTCAGAGTAATGGTTCACTAGAAGCTGAATATGCTAATCACTAATATAGAACCACCTACAGTCTGGGGAGACAGAGTAAGTTCAAACTAAAGGCAAAAAGTCTGCATAAATGGCGGAAAAGATCCAGCACCGTTAAATGGATAAAATAATCTTCTTTATTGTATTAAACCATTAAAATCCAGACACGACAAACAGACTCTGCTACATCTACTGGTCATTTATAATGTCTCAACTCCATTTGGGTAAAAGATGTTGGGTCAGAAGGGGCATTGGACGTTGGACAGGAAGTGACCACGGAGCATGAGCGCCATGGGACTGGAGGCGATGGGGAACGGTAACTTAAGCCATGTAGACCAGTTAAAAATCTTTAAACCTAATCCCAACTAAGGGTTAAGTTGAGACTTACAGTATTGTTGATCTTTCAGAAACTTTTGCCAAAATACGTGGATTAATTTGACTTGAATTTGAAGGGTACCACTATGAGCAAGAGTAGGAGGCCAGGAGTTATATCACCCACAAGCCCTGTTTTAGTGAGACTGTCCTTTAGAAATATGGAGCTTTTAAAACTAGCATAGTAGAGACATTTCTATGGTTCTACATAGGATCTGTATACACATAACAGTAGAATGTTGACTTTCGTGCTAATTTACTTCTTTTTCTTTGCTTAAGATCCATAGGAGCAATGAGATGTCATAGTTCATATATTCTCCCAGACTGCACTATGGAGAGAATTAAGATGTATCTGGATGGGCATCTCTTATCCATAAACCTGATAGATGAGCGCATACAATGTTTTCCTCTATTCAGGGCCACCAAGATCACAGCTGACAAACCGAGTCTTAAACAGATGACATAGGGAGGTTACAGTGCCACATGCAATCAAGTTTTATTTTTTTGTGCTATTGAAAATTTTTTGGAGAACTCTTTTAACCACTTAATGCACAGTGACGTACCTGTACATTCATTGTGCTGTTGTGGGTGTATGGAGTGGGCTCACTTGCAGTGTCTGCCCCAAATAATACGGTTACTTAAAGGGGTTTTGCCACAATCTTATTTCATTCCTCCTGCATACAGCTCTTCAGCTCTGTGTGCTCAGAAGGGGGCGTGTATGATTTGTTTGAATTGCAGATCATGTGACCCAGCAGGATGACATCACCAGGCCTTTCCTCTCTGTAGTCAAAGAAAGGTCTATTTATGTAAAGCATTGTGAGTAGCTGAGAGGTAAAGTTTTTTTGCCTCCAGGCACAAAGGTCCGAGGTTCAAATCCCTGCAGGAACCAAACCTGTGGATTTTTTTTTTCTTTTATCAATGCACAGACCTTATTGAGGTTTCTTTTTTATTTATTTGCACTGTTTGACTAATTACTGTGGCAAAACCCCTTTAAAGCTTGGGCCAAACAGTAGAAACTGCGATAACTGGGATGCAGGTCTTTTAACCCTTTAGGTGCTCCAACAAACACTGCGCACAGTTCTTGTCTCCAGTCAGCCCATCCGTGACGTGATCAAGGGGTTCCAATTGATTGTTATGGCAGTTGGAAGTCTAACCTCAACGTCCACCATGTTACTACTCTAATTACACCCTATCACAGGCAGGATGAAGTATGAGAACCATATTGGTGTGCTGTCCTACAATATATTATTATGGCAGAACAGTGTACAATCGATTGCACCCCCAAGTTGTCATGTACTCAGAGGGGACTATAAAAATAAGCAAAAAAAAACCAAACAAGTAAACTACGGTAAATTTTTTAAAAATAAAAAAATTGTTCAATTACAAAACACACCACCTTTTGCAGTTTTACAAAAAAAATAAAAAATAAATAAATAAATTACACATCATTGGTTTTACCTTACCTCTAAAAGTTTGTTCTAGTCAAACACAACATAATTTATCCTGCACATTTAAAAAAATTCCTTAAAGTGGTTTTATCATTACAAAGATCATGTCTCAGATTATGGGGACAGAAAAAATAAACACTTTTGTAATTGGGTTGCATTACCTCTGTCACTTGGTTTAGCAGATATAAGCATCTCTGTAAATCTGTCTTCTATTTCTGCTGTTGCTGGTCAGAACGCCCCCTGGTCGATTCTCGCACCCTAGACACGCCCCCTGCACTGTGATTGGCAGGCTGACATTTCATTCAGCCTGTTGGGATACGCCCCTAGACAGTAAAATGCACCGGCCATGCCCTCTGCGCTGTGATTGTCTGCCTGCACACTCTGTTTTTACTCACCTCTAAGCTGTTAAAATCGATAGTTAAACCAAGGTCTGCTGGCTCTATGTACATCTCCCAGCTTTAGGGTCAATGTTGTGGGCAATTACTGGCTGTTTAAGGGGCTTTTGCCAAGAGGTTGATTCACCTCCTCACAGATCCAGTCCTTAAGCTGCTAACTGGAAAAGAAGGCGTTCTGTTCCTCAAATCGAATGCAAGCTCCGCCTCCTTATGACATCATCATCTGTAGTGTATAACATAAGGATTCAAGACTGCATTGGTATAAGCTGCCTGTATAGTGTGGTGCTTAGGTGATTAGCCCTGCAAGACAGAGGTTGGGAGTTCAAGCCCCATCAGTATTTTTTTTTCTTTAAAATTTGTACACATATGTAAAGATATGAAAATATATGTGTAGACATCTATAATTTTATTCATATACACACACAAAGCTCCCCTATATAGTGTCCTATCTTGCAGTCACACCAAGCACTTCCAACATATGTGATACAATGCATATATTCTGGGGGATGAGACATGATCTAGGGGAGCCCTGTATGTGTATATATATCATTATAGAGATTGACATATATATTTTATGTCTCTTTACATATGTGTAGAATTTAGGGGGGAGGGGGAATATACCCTGGGAGGGACGAGAACTCCAAACCCCTTCGTTGTAAAAGCAATTGTCTATCACTGCTGCTCTACCTCTGCACCACCAGCCAAGTTAGATACAAGCTGAGCAGGACCTTCTCTCAAAGCTGATTTGCTTCTCTCCCCATTGTTTTCACTCACATGTCACTGACAAGAAGCAGAGATCTTTACTTGAAGCTGACATTTGTAGTTGAGTAAAGATCTCTGCCTGTTGTCAGTACAATTTGGATGAACACCACTAGAAGTAACAGCTGTTGGCTTTCAGTTGTGTGTAAAAACTAAGACATATGACAGGTGCTTGCTGGAGTTTGGAGCCTCAAGGCTGCAGACATAAGAAGCATGTAGGAGGCTACAGAGCTGTTATATCCAGACAACCTTCTGCATCCCCTGCTTTAAACAAAATGATGATGTCACAGTTCTTCAGTGAGGGAGACACGCCTCCTGGGGAGAGACACGCCTGCTGACAGGAGAGACACGCCCCTGGATTTCAAACTCAATCTGAGAAAATTAGCTGAACAGCACGAGCAGCTCAAACGATAACACCCCTTTAAGGTGTGTGGTTTTTTTTTTTGGGTCATTTCATGTTCTCAAAAAATGTAAATAAAAAGTGATTAAAAAGTAGCAAATATCTGAAAATGATATCAATAAAAACTTCACTTCAGCCCAGAAAAGGAGCCCTCACTCAGGTCCATAGATGGAAACATAAATAAATTACTGAACACAGAAAATTGTGCCACAACATAAATGAAAAAAAAAATTAAAATGTAAAAGTAGTAAAACTATATATTTGGTATAACAGGAACTGACCAACCTGCATCATGCAGATAACTTGTCATTCATACCGAGCAGTAAACTCAATGAAAACAAAACCAACACAAAAATGGCACAATTGCATTTTTATTTAACTTTCCAACCTACAAAGATCTTTTTAATATATTTTATGGTTTCCCAGTACTGGTAAAGGTGCTATAAAAAGAGTAAAAAAAAAAAAGAAAAAAAAAGAAACTTCTAATTTTTTTTTTTTAGTAATTAATTTTTTAAAATTTGTGAAACTCTACAAGTTTGGTATCACTGGAATCGTATACAACCTGCAAAACCGAACAGTGAACTCCATGAAAGTGAAACCTACAAAAATGGCACAATTGCATTTTTATTTCACATTCCACCCTACAAAGAATTTTTCTTGGTGGTGGTTTCTCAGTACTGATAAAAGTACTATAAAAAGTAACCCCTATCCATATGTGGAAAAAGAAAAAAAAAAGTAATTGAACACAGAAAATGGTTCCGCAATGCAAATAAAAAAATAAATAATAATATAAATTCAATATTTTTATCATTTATATATATTTATTTTTTTTTTTAGATAGTGAACTCTACAAGTTGTACACTGGAATCAACCAACCTGTAAACAGAATATGAACTCAGAAAATGAAACACCCACAAAAATGATGCAATTGTATTTTTTTTTCACATTCCACGCTACAAATATTTTTTCTTTTATGATTTCCCAGTACTGAAAAATGTACTATAAAAAGTATCCCTTGTCCATAGGTAGAAAAGCAAAAAAATAATTAGGGTAATTCTACAAGTTTGGTATCACTGGAATCGTACCAACCTGCAAAACAGAGTAGTGAAACACCTACAAAAAATTTTCAATTGCATTTTTTTTCCATGAAGATTTTTTATGGTTTTCCAGTACTAATAAAGGCAATACTATAAAAGTACACCTTGTCCTGCAAAAAACAAGCCCTAATAAGATTTAAGTAGGTGGGAAAAAAATTATGGGAAGAAAAAAACTAATGGGACATAAAAAAAAAATCTCTGCCGCGTTAAATGGTTAATTTCTTTAAATGTTTTTTTTTTCCCACATGATGTACGTTCTTCTATCCTGGGTGTTAGTAAGGTCATTGGTTTTCTTAAAGAACCTGAGTACAAATTATGGCGCGTTATCTAGACCTGTATCATTTGCAAAAAAGCTGGCAAGAGAGCGGAATCGATAAAGAGCTCAGATAGAGTTTCCTCATTATTCTATTCATGGAAAATTAAAAGGTGCCAACACGCTTATCAATGTGATACACATCTTCCCCGACTCCCCCAGCACTCAGCCCAAGAAAGGGAAGTCAGACTAAGCCCTAATAAACAAGATACATCAGTGATAAAACAGCTCGAGAAAATAAAATTTGCAAAAATCAATGAAGAAACCGAGCCAGAGCCCTGAGACAAGTGCATCAAAAAGGTTGATGCGTGCGGGATAAATGAGGTTAGATTATCTGCAATATACAGTGCATTACATCACTGACAACAATCCTTAGATTACACAGCTATTATTTAAGTGACACAAGTCCTAACCTTGAAATGTAAACTGAATGGCAGCCACCTCGCTAATGCAGATGAGATCGTGTCAACCCTCTAGAGGGTCCTGATGCCGGAGAAGTTGGAGAATGTCTCTGCCTGCACAATGCAACACAATGCAAGGAAATCAGACTAATGCACACAATGGTTCTAGTGCCATAGAAAAAGCCTCTGGGGCCACAGTAAAGACAATGGATGATAGCTCCAGTTCTGGTTGGCACCAACATCTCCACCAAGGAAAGTCCTTCTTCAACATTAGTGTTATTAATTAAAACACTGACTATGATATTATATTCCAGCTGTCAAGTATAATAATAATAATAATAATAATAATAATAATAATAATAATAATAATAATTAAAAAAATAAATAATAAATAATCATTTAAATAAGATCATTAATAATAAAAATAATTTAAATAATAAATAATAATAATAATAATAATAATAAATAAGATAATAATATATTAAATAAATATTAATAATATAAAATAATAAATAATAAAAATAAATAATAATAATAATAATAATAATAAAAATAATAATAATAATAATTAGACCTGTGATTCTATGGTTAGAAAATAACATAACAATAACAGTGGGATTTTGAATAACATCCAGGAAGTCTAGTGGTTGGTAAATAACATCCTTGATGTGTAGTAAGTTAGTGAAAAATATCCCTGCTGTTTAGTGGGATAATGCATTACATCCAGGATGCCTAGTGGTTAGTTAACAATATAATTGATGCATAGAAGGTTAGTAAATAACACCCGTGCTGTGTAATTGATTAGTTAGTAATGTATATGATATCTAGTGGGCTTATAACTATCATCCTTGCTGTGTAATGGGTTAGTTAGTAATGTACTCCATATCTAGTGGGCTTATAACTATCATCCCTGCTGTGTAATGGGTTAGTTAGCAATGTATATGATATCTAGTGGGCTGATAACTAACATCCTTGCTGTATAATGGGTTGGTTAGTTAGTAATCTACTCCATATCTAGTGGGATTATAACTAACATCCCTGCTGTTTAATGGGTTAGTTAGCAATGTATATGATATCTAGTGGGCTGATAACTAACATCCCTGCTGTGTAATGGGTTAGTTAGTAATGTATATGATAACTAATGGGCTTATAACTAACATCCCTGCTGTGTAATGGGTTAGTTAGCAATGTATATGATATCTAGTGGGCTGATAACTAACATCCCTGCTGTGTAATGGGTTAGTGATAAGTACTATCCATACTAGTGGGCTTATAACTAACATCCCTGCTGTGTAATGGGTTAGTTAGTAATGTACTCCATATCTAGTGGGCTTATAACTAAATTCCCTGCTGTGTAATGGGTTAGTTAGTAATGTACTCTGTATCTAGTGGGCTTATAACTAACATCCTTGCTGTGTAATGGGTTAGTTAGTAATGTACTCGGTATCTAGTGGGCTTATAAATACCATCCCTGCTGTGTAATGGGTTAGTTAGTAATGTACTCTGTATCTAGTGGGCTTATAACTAACATCCTTGCTGTGTAATGGGTTAGTTAGTAATGTACTCTGTATCTAGTGGGCTTATAACTAACATCCTTGCTGTGTAATGGGCTAGTTAGTAATGTACTCTGTATCTAGTGGGCTTATAACTAACATCCTTGCTGTGTAATGGGCTAGTTAGTAATGTACTCGGTATCTAGTGGGCTTATAAATAACATTCCTGCTCTCTAGTGGTTACCTAAATAACTTTTCTGTTTTCCAGCGGGTTACAAAACAACATATTTGATGTCTAGTGGGCTATTGGATAAAATCATGGCTGTCTACTGGATAAGCACATAACATCCCTGCTATTTATCAAGTTAGTTAGTTATGTACTCGATATCTAGTGGGCTTATAAAAAACTCCCATACCATACTGTCTAACGGGTTAGTTAGTAATGTACTCAGAATCCATTGGCCTAATAAATAACATCCCTGCTGTCTAATGGGTTAGTTAGTAATGTACTTAATATCTAGTGGGCTTATAACTAACATCCCTGCTGTGTAATGGGCTGGTTAGTAATGTGCTCAATATCTACTGGGCTTATAACTAAAATCCCTGATGTGTAATCAGTTAGTTAATAATGTACTCGGTACTTGGTTATAAAGAACATCCTTACTGTGTAAAAGGTTAGTTAGTGATGTACTCTACATCTAGTGGGCTTATAACTAACATTCTGTCTTTCTAGTGATATAATGATTATATACCTGGAATCTAGTGGATGAGAAGTGAACAAATGTGTATTTTTGTTTCTTATTTGTTTACTGTAAATGACTCTATCACCCGAGGTAACAATAGTTTCTGCATAGAAAATGTTATCATATTCTGTATTGTTCTTGAGCTCCTTAGTGTCATGGCCACATACAGCACTAAGGTTTATTAGATGAGGCAGCCATGAAAAATAGTCACATGACCTCTCTATATACAGCAGCTGTGCTGTCTATGATATGCGAGGGCTGTGTACAAGCTGATGTGTGGATGAAACCAGTGTAAGGGACAAGTACAACTAGTTCCTATGAACCCTTTTCACCAACATCCCAGGTGTCCTGTGGGTTAGTAATGATACAAAGATCCTACTGAATGTAACATCTCCAGTGTCCAGGGGTTAAATAAGTAACATATTGAAACTTGCTTAAAGGGGTTTTGCCACAATCTCATTTCATACCTCCTGGGTCCAGCTCTTCAGCTCTGTGTGCTCAGAAGGGGGCGTGTGTGATTTGTTTGAATTCATATCATTGACCCTGCAGGATG
>JAODAL010054502.1:0-24589 GCA_025379985.1 Phyllomedusa bahiana
GAAAATTGAAATTTCTGTTTTAAAAAAAAAATTTTCGTAGATGCTGCATCAATGAACAGTGCTGGGTTTCGGGAAAAGGTTTAAAAAAAAAGTAAAATGTTTTTGTTTTGGGGTTTAAATTTAAAAGGAAAATTTTTTTCCCCCTTTCAATTCAAACCCGTGGTGAATTAGAATTTTCTGTTTTAAGATTTACGTTTGATGCCCGCGTCAATGAACAATGGTGGGGGCGCAAAAGTCAAAAAAAAAAACTAAAATGTTATGTTTTGGGGTATAATAAACGGTATTTTTTGCACCCCTTTTAATTCCCCCCTGTGGTGGGGGGGGAAAAATAGAATTTTCGTTTTAAGTTTTTCGTAGATGCTGCGTCAAAAAACATTTCTGGGGGCGCAAAAATCAAAAAAAAAAACCCCCCCGTTAAAAAATTATGTTTTGATATAATAAAAAGGGTATTTTTTTTGCACCTTTTAATTCACCTGTGGTGAATAAGAATTGCTGTTTTAAGATTTACGAATTTCGCTTTAATGAAAAGTGCTGGGTGGGGCCCAAAAAAATCAAAAAAACCCCGTTTAAGTTATGTTTTTTAAAATAATAAAAGGTATTTTTTTGCACCTTTTTAATTTTACCTGTGGTGAATTTTAGAATTGGGGTGTTTTAAGAAAATTTTCGTAGATGCCCCGGGGTCAATGAACAGTGCTGGGTGGCAAAATTCCCAAAAAAACTAACTGTTATTTTTGATATAATAAAGGTATTTTTTGCACCTTTTCCCAAATTTACCTGTGGTGAATATAGAATTGCTTTTTAAGATTTAAAGAAAATTTCTGCGCAATTTAAAATGCTGGGTGGGAAAAAATCCAAAAACACTTAACTGTTTTGTTTTGATATAATAAACGGTTTTTTTGGCCCCTTTTAATTTACCTGTGGTGAATTATTAAAAAAGCTGTTTTTAAAATTTTTCCCAAATGCCCGCGTCAAAAGAACAGTTCTGGGTGCGCAAAAAGTCAAAAAACAGTAACTGTTATGTTTTTTATATAATAAACGGTTTTTTTTTGCACCTTTCCAAATTTACCTTTTGGTGAATTTTAGAATTGCTGTTTTTTAAAATTTACGTAGATGCGCGTCAATGAAAAAGTGCTGGGTGCGCAAAAAGTCAAAAAACAAGTAAAAAATGTTTTGAAATAAAAACGGTTTTTTTGAAACCCTTTTAATTTTACCCTCGTGGGGAATATAGAATTGTGTTTTTTAAAATTTACGTAGATGCTGCCCCTCAATTGAACATGCTGGGGCGCAAAAAATCAAAAAACACGTAAAATGTGATGTTTTTTGTTGGTTTTCACGGGATTTTTGGCAACAACAACCTGTGGGTGACTACAAGATTGCTGGTTTGTAAATTTTAAATGAAAGGGGGGGATATATCAACAACCCAGGGGTAATGGGGAAAATTTAACACCCATCTGAAAGTATACTGATAATAAAATGGATTTTTTTGCAGCTAACAAAGAGACCTGCAGTTACTAGAAATGATGTTTAATCCAATATAATTCGGGCTCCCCAAATTTCCAGGAAATATTTCAATAGCAAACTGTTAATAATAAAGATTTTCCACTACAATGTCTACACTAAGTCTTGGTGAACTTTATCCAGTTTCTTTATAGATAGAGCTTGTCTGTGCTCGCCCCCGGGGCCCCCCCCCCCCCGCTCCCCCCGCCGTGAATTTACAGCGGTAGATGCTGCTTTAAAAATCTCTAGCTAACTACATAAAATGTTCAAATCTCTAATCAACTAAATTGGAAGGATCACAGCTAATAGTAAGGTTTCTCTGTGCAGAAATAGACTAATTTCGCTGAGCCTGTTTGGCCACAGCAGAGCGCAGGTCCTATCCCTATGAACCTGTGAGACACTGAGGCTGAAACAGGAAACGCTGTTCTATGTAAAACGAGGTCATGTGATTTTTCCAGCCAATCGCAACCATACACATCCCAGTCATGACGTCGCACACACATCTCACCTGCTCTATTCTGAAAATCTGATTTTGCTGGTCGCCAAATTACAGGAAGCCCGAAAAAGTCGCGATCTTAATAGATGATGCACAGTTTTTAACCTTAATTATCGCATGATCTGGAAATTTCGATCACCATAAAAACCTTGCCGCTTTCAACTTTGTCCATAAAAATCGCTCAACACTAGTATCTGCCACTCTATGGTCACTGTATGGCAGTGGTATATGTCTTCAGAGTCTGTGTATAGCTGATAGTCACGTTTGGTCAGGGTCTGGGAGTATTATTTGATCCTTAAGTAGTAATTGTTGTGGGTCTTGGCTTTGTAGTTTATTTTTAGTAGCAATGATTTGTCTGGTATATTTGCTCCATGTATCGTTGTATGTTTTGGTGACTGTTATTTAGGGGTATTACATTGTCATATGGAGGTGAGAGGTTTTGAAAATGCAAATTTGTCAGCTCTGATTTTCATTGTACAGTGACTGCTGAGGGGATGGACAGGATCTATGTGGACTATGCAGAAAATTAGTGACAGGAACAGAAGTTTTTTCTCTGTAAAAATACATCCGCAATTCATAATGCGGCTTGAAAATGGCGTGTGCACCCAGCCATACTCAGAAAAACTTAAGGGCCCGAGCCCCGGATGTTTTGGGACCCTAGCAACGCCCCTGTAATCACTGCATGCATCTCAATAATACATGTAACAACAGTACAGGACATGAATTACCGCACTGTACTGTAGAGTGGAGCTACTAGACCCTCATTCCCTGTATACACTTCACTAATACATGTAAGAGCAGTACAGTACGTGTATTACCACACTGTACTATAGAGAGGCGCTATAGACCGCCAAACACTACATGAACCTCACTAATACATGTAAGAGCAGTACAAGAGATGTAGTACCACATTGTACTGTACAGAGCTACTATAGACCACCAATCACTGCATGCACCTGATTAATACATGTAAGAGCGGTACAGGACATTAATTACAGCACTGTACTGTAGAGAGCAGCTACTAGTCTCTCAATCACTGCATATACTTCACTAATACATGTAAGAGCAGTACAGTATGTTTAGTACCTCACTGTTAGAGATGGGCGAATTGATTCTAACGAAGTGGAATTCGTTTAGAATTTCAGGAAAACTTGGGTTTTGGGAAAACGAAGCCCGAACTTTGGGGTTACTTCGGTGGAACGAAGTGTGCTTTTGATTGATAAAATGGCTGCGAGCACATGGCGCTACATGGGGCAAAGCACTCTGGGAGGAAGAAGGGCATAGCCTGCATGACATGTGCAGAGATGAACCCCAATCAGAGCCCGCGGATTCTGTGACGTCACCGCACTAATATAAGTCCGGGGCGCGACGCTGGGAGCTAAACACTCCTTTCACTGTACGATCAGGAAAGGTGCTGCTGCGGCTGATTGTTACTGAAGAACTGATTTTTTTATAGCGATTTTGGGGGGTTTCCTCAGCTTTGTCTCAGAGACTGCTTCTCTTAATTTTCCCTATTTCTGATTTTGGGGGGTATTGGATCTGAAGTCCCAGTGTGCATCCAATGCAGCTGCATATACATTTTAATGCTATCTGCTCACAGCACATTGAATATCCAAGGGGGATCTAACCTTTTTCCTGTTTATTCATTTAAAGAAACAGCGTTTTTACAATACAAATACCACTTCATTTTTGGCTGCTCAATTATTTTGCGCAATTTACATCCAGGGGTTAATTAAGCGTTGTTCTGCTGTTGTGGTCACTTTTTCACCGCCAAAAAATACATTTTTCCTGTAGCCTAATTCACAAGCGAAGGTTAATTACAATTTTTTCTCTTGTTGTGTAGCGTAAAATACACGCCATTGTAACACGCTACAAAGCTCGTAGTTTGTGGTTGCTCAATTGTTTGGCACAATTTACATCCAGTGGTTAATTAAGCGTTGTTTTTCTGCTGTGATGACAAAAATAAACCGTCTTTCACCGCCAAAAAATACATTTTTCCTGCAGCCTAATTCACAAGCGAAGGTTAATTATAATTTTTTCTCTTGTTGTGTAGCATAGAAAAACACGCCATTGAAAACACGCTACAATGCTCGTATTTTTGTGGTTGCTCCAATTGTTTGCGCAATTTACATCCAGGGGTTAATTAAGCTTGTTCTGCAGTTGTACTCAGTAAAATAAACTTTGTTTTTCACCGCCACAGAAAAAAATTTCTGTAGCATAATTCATATCCAAAGTTAATTAAGCCTGTTTGTGCTTTTATATTCAGTAAAATACACAGAGTTTTTAAACGGCACATACAAATCAATTTTTTCTGCACATTTGTGGAGCGCAATTTTCTTAGTGGGTTCATTTGGAGTCAAATACAGGTTGTGTATTTATCATATACAGATATCTTCATCAAACAGTGCGTACATTTTAGAACAAACAGTATGTCAGACAGAGAGGTGGCAGGCTCTTCACCTGCGAGTGGCAGAGGCACAACATTCCAGGCCCAGGTCGAAAGCACAGCAAGGGGAACGTCGCGGCAGGGGTCACTCGGTGAGACCCACAACTGCCGCTGCCCATCTAGCGGCCATGTTTGTTCAGCAACCCAATGGTTCTTGATTGGTTGACTAGGTCATCCATTTTCCTCCCAGATGACATCTGACAACCACAGCCAAGAGTCGGTGGGAAAATCAGACACAACCCTTAGTTGGCATGGCCCGGGAGTGGGTCAGCGGCCCTCACCTGTCCTCAACCCGCCTCTGTCCCATCCGGTTCCCTCAGCCAGGGGATCTACTATGTGGTCTGGCTCAGCCCCCACTATATAGCAAGGATAAAACAATTTGAGGAGGGCAGTCAGCAGCTACTTGGCAGCGAAGAAATGGGGCCAATATCCCCTGCTTCTTGCAGTAGGCGGCAAAGTAAAGATGTTGAAGTGGCATGGGAGGTCATTTTTGTAGGGGTCAGCCCTCTGCATACCAAACCAGTGATGACGACAGCAGTGACGATAAAAACACAAAAAATGATGATGTAGCCGACCCGCACTTGGGAGCCAGGTGAGGCAAGGGCTTTCATCATCATCAGGAGAAGAGGGCGTCAGCTTGCGCGCCCATGCAGCGGCGCAGCCAGCAAGTGGGTCTTTGGGCCGTGAGTTCAGCAGGATAGCAGCAGTGTGAGGTTGGGAGCCAAGCGGCCACGGGGAAAAAAAACCCGCTTCGCAGGTCCAAGAAAGTAGGGGCACAGGGCTCAGTGAGGCAGCGGCGGCAGTATCACTCAGTGCGGAGCGTTGGCGGTAAAATCAGATACTCGCGGTGTTTGGCAGTTCTTTGCTAAACACCGAGGAGCCGAATATGGGTAATTTGTAGAATCTGTAGGCAGAAAGTGAAGCGTGGCCAGGGAGCTAACGTTGGCAACACGGGCCTGCGTCAACCCCATGCAGCGTCACCATCCGGTGGCCTGGGAGAAACGTTGGCTCAGATGTGGGTGGTCCATCCTGCCGCCGCAGCAACAGCAGCAGCCAGCAGCATCGCCCAGTGGGACGCATGCAATTTCAGCCAGTCAAGGGCTCCACCACCTCTGCAGAAGTGACTGTTTCTCTTTGACATCATCTCCCGGGCCAATGCTTCGCTCCTCGCTACTCATAGGCGCCAGCAGTCGTTCAGCGAGTCGATTGCAAAGAGACAACAGTATGCGTCCAACCATCCTAAGGTGCAGAAGCTGACCGTACTCCTGGGCCAAGTTTGTTGGTTTCTGCAGTCCCTCCCTTTCCAAATGGTGGACTCTGCACGGTTCAGAGAACTAATGGCTTGTGCCGAGCCCAGATGGACAGTTCCCAAACCGTAATTATTTTCCAAAAAGGCAAATACACACAATTCATAAATATGTAGAACGGAAGGTGGGCCAGTCCTTGAGCTTATCGCTTTGTTCCAAGGTGCACGGCAGCGTGGACGTCTGGAGCTGTAACTCGGTCAGGGCCAGTACATGTCCTTTACGGCCCACTGGGTGAATGTGCTTCCTGCCCAGGCACACCAACAACTTGGGCAGGGGACGCCGCTTTCTCCTCCACATTGTCAAAAATGTGGCCCTGCGCCATGTCCGCCTCCTCCTCCTCCACCACTACCACCATCTCAGCCTCCACAAGTACTGCTCCATCATACCACATGTGTAGGGCACAGCGGTGTCACGCAGTTCTACACCTGCTTGCCTCGGCGAACGAAGTCACACAGGGGAGGAACTGCTCCGCGTCATGCAGCAAGAAATCGCTGTGTGGCTTTCTCCGCACCAACTGCAAATCGAAATCATGGTGACGGACAATGGGAGGAATGGTCCATGTGCCCTGCATGGTGCACGTGTTCAATCTGGTTGTGAAAAGGTTCCTGAAGTCTTCCACCGATCTTCAGAACATTCTGAAAAATGGCCAGGAAACTGTTCATGCACTTCATCCATTCCTACAAAGCCAGGCACACCCTCATCGAGTTGCAGCAGCAGAACGGGCTCCCCCAACACACGCTGATATGCGATGTTTCCACCCCTTGGAATTCCAGCCTGCACATGTTGGACCGACTGTATGAACAGAGAAAGGCCATTAACGATTTTTTGATGATCCAGGCGGAACAGGATACTCCCCTGTGTAAACTTTGATGTCAGCCATTGGCAGCTCATGCGTGACACCTGCCGTTTGTTGAAAGGGCCCTTCGAGGAGGCCACGTTATTTGTCCTTCGTCAGGACTACGGGGGTGAATAACGTTTATTCCACTGCTTCATGTCTGGAACGATGCTGAAAAATCTGTCTGGGCAGGGGAATGAGACATTTGGGGACTACATCTCGCGGCCCCATGAGTCCGGTGGGGACTGAAATGGAGGAGGAGGAGGAGGACAATGGAGCAGAAGCATTGTCAGGTGAAATGAGTCGATATTCTACCCAGTTGACAAGAAAGGAGGAGAAGCAGAAGGAGGTAGATGGCGATGAGGAAGACGAGACAGATGACCCGCAAGCACCATGGCAGTATACAGTGGAGATGGAGGCAGGGAGCCCCTCGGAGTCACTTGTCAATGGCCCGCAGTTTTGCTGATTTGCCTGGCTTAGTGGGCAGCCGAATAGTCAGCATATGGCAGAGGGATGACTTCTGGCACTCCACCCTATTGGACCCTCACTACCGGTCCAAAATGGGAGCCTTTTTCCCAGCTATTGAGAGGGAGGAAATACTATAGGGAAATCCTCCGTAGTCAGTTGGCCGCTGCCTATGTGCGGCCAAACGTCCTCCTCTGACAGGTCTGACCGGGGGGGTTCTTCAGCGCTCACGTACTACTGGGCCCTTTGGGTGCTGGGGAAGGTGGGGGGGTAGGAGCATTAAACCCGCTCCATCAGCAGCAACCTAAGTCTGGAGTCACTGATGAGCAGCTTCCCTTCACCCGCCTAGTGAGGAGGGCAGTCGCCCGCAGCAGCAGCAGGACCTGGAGCAGGAAACCCCGAACCAACAGGTGGTGGCCAACTTGGACAGCACTTTGCCACCCCATTAGAAGATCCGCTGGACTACTGGGCAGCCAAACTGGATGTGTGGCCGCAACTTGCCGAGTTTGCAGTGGAGAAAACCCGTCCTGCCGGACAGTAGTGTAGCATCAGAGCGGGTGTTCATGCGGCGGGGGCCATCGTTACCCAAGGAGAACCCGCTTCTCCATGGGAAATGTGGAACGACTGACCTGTGTCAAGATGAATCAGGCGTGGATCGGCCAGGATTTCCACACACCAATGCCTTAGACGTCAGACTACAACAGCCATGACGCCTCACCCAAACTGTGGGGAAATGAAATCTGGGTTCAAACTACCCTGCCTCAGCCACTATTTTTGATGCCGCCACCCGCCTGATGCCACACATCTGCTGACAGTTTCTCCATCTGCCACCAACCATCTTTACCAGGGACTGGTATTGCCACCCACCTCCACACTCTGTCATTGTGCCACTCCCTGACCTCATGCTGTTGCTCCTGCCGCCGTCACCTCCACTCTCTGTCATTGTGCTACTCTGTGGCCTACTCCAGTTTTTTTCCACCTCCAGAATGTGATTGTGCCACTGTCTGACCTCATGTGCTGCTGTGGCTGCTACGGTGGCCTAGACACTGTGTCATTGTGCCACATCTGTGGCCATATTCCTGTTTTTGCCACTCCAGAATGTCATTGTGCCACTGACTGACCTCATGCTGCTGCCGCCGTCATCTCCACTCTCTGTCATTTGTGCCCCTCTGTGGCCTAAAATCCAGTTTTTGCCACCTCCAGAATGTCATTGTGCCACTGTCTGACCTTATGCTGCTGCCGCCTCACCTCCACTCTCTGTCATTGTGCCACTCTGTGGCTTACTACTGTTTTTCCACCTCCAGAATGTCATTGTGCCACTGTCTCACCTCATGCTGCTGCTTTCCGTGACCTACCCCACTGTGTCATTGTGCCACTGTCTGACCTCATGCTGCTGCTGTGGCTGCTGCCGTGACCTACACACTCTTTTCATTGTGCCACTGTCTGACCTCATGCTGCCGCTGTGGCTGCTGCCGTGACCTACACACTGTGTCATTGTGCCACTCTGTGACCTACTCCTTTTTTTGCAACCTCTAGAATGTCATTGTGCCACTGTCTGACCTCATGCTGCTGCTGCTGTTGATGCCGTCACCTCCACACTGTGTCTTTGTGCCAGTCTTTGGCCTACTCCTGTTTTTGCCACCTCCAGTTTGTCATTGTGCCACTGTCTGACCTCACGCTGCTGCTGTGGCTGCTGCCGTGACCTAGACACTGTGTCATTGTGCCACTCTGTGGCCTACTCCTGTTTTTTCCACCTCCAAAATATCATTGTGCCCCTCTCTGACCTCAGGCTGCTGTGGCTGCCGCCGTCACCTCCACACTCTGTCACTGATGTTGCCACCTGAGCCCTCAGCTTGTTTTTTTCCAGCTGTCGCTGCCATGACTTCATCAGGCTACATTCCCGCTTCAGTTTTTTGGTCAGTTTTGCCCTCTTAAGTGCCCAGGGAATTTTATAGTGAAGCGATTCTAAGAGCGGCGGCAGTCATCTGCGTGTCATACTAAAACACAACATTGTATGAAGACCAAACCAAGCTCCCTCTGCATATTTAAGCATGGCACAACGTTCTACAGCATCCTGCAGGCTCTGTGCAGCCTGGAAATAGCTGTTTTTTAACGTGATTCGTCCCGAAGTAATTCGGAACGAAGTTATTTTTTGTCGGGAAATTCGGCAAAGTGAGTGAACCGAATTTTGAGAAATTCGCCCATCTCTACTCACTGTACTGTAGAAAGGTGCTACTAGACCGCTAGTCACTACATGCACTAAATAGAACACTAATACATATAAGAGCAGTACAAGACATGTATTACCGCATTGTACTGTAGAGAGGTGCTATAGACCACCAATCACTGCATGCACCTCACTAATACATGTAAGAGCAGTACAGGACATGTAGTACCACACTGTACTGTACAGAGGCGCTACTAGACTGACAATTACTGCATGCACTGCACTAACAAAGGTTTTACAAGTAAAATGTTCCTGACAATTGGTTGGATCTCCCATCAATCACATCAGCTAAAGAATCAGTGTCTGCGACATTGAATGGCGAGCGTGGTTTAAAGATACAATATCCCAGGTAAGACCATTGAGCGCTGACAATATTGTGTCCTTATTGTCACTTGAGGGATCACTGTATAAGGCTGAATTTAACTAAAGAGAATCAGCAACAGAAAATAAATTCCAAATAACAATTAGCTGCAAGTCTAGTAAATCAAATTTTCAGAGACTACACTTTTGTTACTATTCTTTAGAAAGATCTTTTGACGAGAAGGGCTGCTTCATCATTAATTCATTTTGAATATGTCTTATCTGCGAGGGATTGCACAGATTTCATGGGGTAACGGGGAATTAGTGAACCCCAATGCAGGGGTGAGGTCTAGTATTGCTCCAGGTGGAGCCTGGAATGTGAAGTTCTGAAGTAGAGTGGTAAAAAACAGAAAGATTTCAATTTTTGCCAAATTTTCTCCAGCGCAGCTTCTTTTACCTGCATAAAAAAAGAGACATAATTAAAGGTGATCGGCTATTTTCATCACATCAGCTCCAGAAATCCTTTTAAAGAGCTGGAGAGGCTCAGAACGTATTGTGCAATGGTGGTAAAAACATAAAGAACTTCTTATTTATCCCCTTAGTGATATGTCCAGGCCAGGAAGTTGTTCCTGCAAATGGATGTATAGATAAATCCTGGACATCATGTGGACTCACAAGTTGAGCCTGCACGATGGCAGCATGGAACCAGCTCTATACAGTATTACAGCTGGGCCCATGCTCTGTCACCCATGACCAGAGCTCACACCGGTTGCGGGCGATATACCTCTAAGCTGACAAGGTCAATCGCAACCTCTATAAACAAAGGCTTCTGGGTTGCCTGTCACATCACTGCGGGTATAGTGATTGACAGTCATAATGCATAGCAGTACTGCTATGTACTGCTATGAATTGCAACAGTGATCTAAAGATCACAGATTTAAATCCCCTACGGGGACAAAAATATAAACACATAAACTGCCATTTCCCCATTACAAACACCAATCGCCCCCAAAAAAGTTAAACAAATAAATAAAACACATCTATTTGGTATTACCGCATGTGTAACAGCCAAGTCTATAAATCTGTCAGGTTATTTAACCCGCACAATGAACCTCATAAAACCTCACAAAATATCTATTTTTGTTCACTCTGCAGCACAAAAAATGGAATAAAAAGTGATCAAAAAGTCATATAAATACCAAAGTTGTAACAATGAAAACGTCTATACACAACTTTGTTTTGGATATCGCCATAATTGTATCGACCAACGGAGTAAAACTAGTATGTCATATACACTGCATGATGAGCGCTGTTAAAAATAAAATATATTACTAGAATTGAAGTATTTTCTTCTTCCTGCCGTCCAAAAAATGGATTTAAATAAAATCAAAAAGTCTCCTCTCCCCAAAATGGTACCAATAAAAATGTCAAATCATCAATAAAAATGTCAAATCATCCCGCAAAAAACAAGTCCCTACACAGCTGCGTACACAGAAAAATAAAAAAGTTATTGCTCTCACACTATGGCAATGCAAAAGCATGTTTTCTTTTTTAAATAAAAGTTTTTTTATTGTGTAAAGCATAAAAAATATACAAATTGGGCATTGCTATAATTGTATTGACCTGCTAAGTAAAGTTAACATACCATTTATACCGCAAGGTGTATGCTGCAAAAAAATAAAAAAACACTGCCAGGATGGCTGTGTTTATTCATCCCACTGCTCAAAAACCTTGATAAAAAATGTTCTGTGTCACATGAACTTCATAATAGTAGCAATGAAAAGGTAAACTTATCTTACAATAAACAAGCCCTTAATCAGCTGCTTACACGGAAAAATAAAAAAGTTATGGCTGTAAGACTATTTCTATAGTGTTGATTCAGTGAAACATGAAAAACTATATAACATTGATTTTGTTGTAATTGTACTGAACCGCATAGTAAAGTTATTATATTATTTATACCTCACAGAGAAAACTGTAGAATAAAAACCCAAAAAACGATTGCAAAATTGCTGTTTTTTTTTTTACCATTTTCACAGCCCAATGATAAAAAACCTGTGGGCCCTAAAATCCCAAAACACCCCTAAATGAGTTTACTGAGGGGGTTGAACCCAAAATGGGGCGACTTCTGGAAGGTTTCACCTATTCTGGTACTTTGGGGGTTTTGTAAAAGCGACATGATACCAAGCAAAATTTCGTTCCAAAATCCAAATAGCGTTCCCACCATTGTACACCCTGCCATGCACCCAAACAGGAGTTTACATGCACATATAGGGTATTGGTGAATTTGGAAGAAATTGAGCAATTAACTTTGGGGTGCTTTTTGTTCCAGGATTCTTTGTAAAAATGAAATATTTTCAGCTAAAATTAATGGAAAAAAATAAATTTTTACATCCTAATGCTAAAAAAATTCAAGAAACACCTGTGTGATCGATATACTCAATACACTCCCAGCTATATTCCTTAAGAGGTGTAGTTTCCAAATGGGGTCTTTTTGGGGTATTTATTAAGTTTTAGCCCCCTATGATGTCCGCAAACCTATAATGGCGACTAAAGAAAATCCTAATAAAAAAAGACCCTAAAATCCAGTAGGTGTTCTTCCTATTCTGAGGCTTGTGGTTGAGTCAAATAGCGCACTAGGGCCAAGTATGTTATATCACTAAAGATGGCAGAAGTGGGGGAATCAAAGGGTCGTTGCATTTCCCTGTTATCATCTGTACTGTTCCAGTGAATAATGGATAAAATTGAAAATCTATGTCTATAAAAAATTTAAAATCTATTTCTGTGAAATAACTAAGGGGTTAATAAACTTTCTAAATACTGATTTGATTAATTTAAGGGGTGTATTTGCTTAGATGGAGTAACTTATGGGAGTATCTAACATACAAGCCCCTCGAAGCACGTTAGAACAGTTCTGGTCCCTAAATAATCAATGCTGCAAATCTTCAAAATGTAAAAAATTATTGCTAAATTTCTAAACCCCTAATGTCTGAAAAAAAAAAAAAAAAATTAAATGAAATGATACGAATGTACACTAGACATATGATAGATGCTAGTTATAAACTATTTTGTGTGGAATAACTATTTGTCTTATACGCAGACATTTTTTTAAGTTTGAAAATGGCAAATTTTTCATAATTTTCACATTTTTATATTTTTCACAAATAAATAACGATTATATGGCCCCAAATTTATTTCTAACTTAAAGCACAATGTGTCACAAGAAAACCATCTCTGAATCACATGGATAGGTAAAAGTATCAAAAAGTTATTCCCACATAAAGTGACACATTTCAGATTTCAAAAATAGGGCTCTGTCAGGGAGGTCAAAACTGGCTGTGGTGGTAAGGGGTTAAGTTTGACATCATTTTAATATTACTGATCTGCAAAATAAAGAGAAAGGTGTGTTCCCATAAAATGTAATAGTATATTGCTTATATATGCCATCAAAGTCTGATAGGTGTGGATCCCACCTCTGGAACCCGCACCTATCTCGGAAACAGGCCCCAGAAGTTAAGGCTCGAAATGAAGAGTCTGTCTTGCTTGCCCACTACTCTCCATTCTGTTTTATGGGAGTTCTGAGTACAGGTGAGTGGTGTGTTCGGCTGTACTGGGAGCTCCCATAGAACAGAATGGAGAGTTGTGCAGAAGTGGTAGCCCCGATCTTGAAATAGGTGCGAGTCCTAGAGGTAGGACAAATACCTTTTAGACATTGATAGCATATCCTAGCACTATGCCATCAAACTCAATGGAACTTTAGGAACATGTCTTTAATATCTTTAACAAGATGTAGCAAAACTCAACTTGACAGGTTGCACACCATGATGTTATCTCAACTACTTCAATGGCTTTTGTTTAGAGATTTTGTTTAGAGCAGATATCAAGAAAAGCTGTGATATCATGTTCAAGCTAGACACAAAATAGGGTCACGCACACCTCAATAGCATAAAGGTGGTTGGGTGCAATGTGGAAAAAGTGATCAATAGTATAGATATATATATCCACTGCACACCATAAGGATAATTGAATGCAAAAAGGGTATTTATTTATTTACATATATATAGGCATAGCTGTTTTTTAGCTTATATCAAAGGGAAGTGCACAAAGTTTAACAAGCATTATCAAACAGGTGTTTTACAAGAAATATAGATGTCATATATTAGACAATATGGATGTCATTTAATAGACGACGTTTCGGCGTGTGCCTTTTTCAAGAGACATCCACTAATGGGAGGATAAGAATGTGGAGTGAAAATGTCACCTGTAGAACGAGGTATACAAGATATGGGGGATATAGCAGGCTCCGGTAGGCACATGGGGCGGCCAAGGAATAAGCCAATAGGGGCTAAAAGTGGGAGTAATGTGCGTGGCGTCCGGAGGCTGGAGTGCTATGCCGGTACCGTTATGTTTTGGTACCGTAAAAAAATTCCAAACATTTCCAATTTTTTAAATTTGCGCCGCGGCGCCATTATGTGCAACCAATAACTTTTTTTGTACTAACACCTATGGACGTCAATGAGGCGGCATTTTTTGTGGGCTGAAATTTACTTTTTATTGCTAGCAGTTTGGAATGCATGCAACTTTTTTGATCACTTTTATTACAATTTTTAAGTGATGTAAAATGACCAAAAACGCAATTTTGGCATTTGGAATTTTTTTTCTTCAACGGTGTTCAGCATACGGGATAAATTATGTTAAATTTTGATTGATCGGACGTTTTCGGACGCAGCTATGCCAAATATGTGTACATTTTTTTATTATATTATTGCTTTTATTTGTAACATGGGGAAGGGGGGGGTGATTTGAAAATGTAATACTTTTTTTTGTACTTTTAAAATTTTCTTTCATTTTTATTTTTACTTTAACATTGAGTCCCCCTATGGTGCTTGACCACTAGGGGGCGCAATCGTTAATACAGTCTAATGCATTGCATAGACAATGCACTAGACTGTACAAAGATGGCGGTTTCCCCACTTCCTGTCTGCGTCTGGAAGTGGGGAAAACGAGGACATGGCAGCGATGGGAGCCTTCACAGCTCCCCGCTGCCATGTCCAGGCATCGGATCACCGCAGCTGTGCTGCCGAGATGCCGATCGCCAGGAATAACGGTGTGCGGCACCGCTCTTCATTCATTTAGGGGTTAAACAGCCAGGTGTTAGCTGCGATTAGCCGCTAACACCTGGTGTCTGTGTGGTGGGGTCGTGGAGCGATCCCCCTGAAAATCCCCTTAGGGACCCTGTGACGTACGCATACGTCCAGGGTCCATAAGGGGTTAACATTCAGTCCCCCTAGAGTACTTGACCAATAAGATTGCTTGTACACCCATCTGCATTATATGAATAATACAGAAGGATGTACCAAGATGGCAATTTCATTGCAGCTATGGAAGACGTCGTGTGGCTTTCAGCTGCCATGGTAACTGACTGGCACTCTGTGGCATCTAAATGGTTAAACAGCAGGGATCCGAGCTGGCTCCAGTCTCTGCTGTTAGTGGTGGGTGTCAGCTGTAATAATCAGCCTGCACCTGTTGCGAATTTTGCTGTGTGAGATCGCTCCCTACCACCTAATTGGCATTATTATGTACCAGTATGTCAAATGTCAGTAAGAGGCTTAAGGTGGCAACAGCAGGAAGGGTATATAGCAGTGTATATATCCCAGCCAGGGTCCTGGCATGCACCTTCAGAAGTCCAGACACATGCCACCAAGGCAAGGAGCCTTGGTGGAATGAAAGGTCAAAATTAGACAGTTGTCCACAGTACAGGCTGTCGACATACGTTTAACATATTAGTATGGCTTCCAGCCATTCCAGGGTCGGCCTTTCATTGGGAGTAAGCATAGAGCAGGGTGGGTGCTTACTCCCTATGTTCCACTCCAGGATTTGCCTGTCCTTTATAAGTCAGCAGGTAAGTTGACTAGAGGTGGCTACAACCCCAGACTACCTTTGAGTCTAGGGAGGACACATGCTGTGGAACCAGCATCTGTCACTCCTTTGCTGAGGTGCTTACAAAGAGATAGGGAGTACTTTTATGTTAGTTAGAGGTCAGATGAGCAGGTTTTGTTTTGTTTATGTTGTGCATGCCTTGTACTTGTTTTCATGCCTGAGGTACCATTTAATAAAAATACAGAGGACCTGTATTTGCACCCGAAGTTCTGTCTCTGCCTGAAGATAAAACGTGTGCAGTAACGGTCATACATCCTGGTCGGGGGATGCCATCTCTCTTTTGGTTTTTTTTGTATGCACGCACAAATTTCGTAGTTTATTATATAATTTGGTTAAAAATTATGTCCTCGGACATACGGAATCTATGCAGTGAAAAGCGGTGTTTGTCAGAATTACAGGGCTGTGACACTTTGAGAGATGCATGTGAATGGGTATGGGGGGAGGGGTGAGGGCCTCCTCGAGTTCTACACTGATCCTGCCTCATACCCTTAGGTTTATCCACCTTTTGGGGAAATTAGGATAGGATACCTTGAGAGGGAGGAGGGCTGCGGGAGGTATCTCAGATGCGGGGGTGGCTGCCGGAGTAGCCAAGGTGAGCTGGCACAGGGGTGTATTGACACTACCGTTTCTGTCTCCATTATACGGATGGCAAAACGGACGCAGGACTGTTAATGTTAAGAGATGATTGCTACAAGACTATAACATACGTGGGTTGGAGGCCCTTGTCTCTTGCGAATTCCTGAGCCCTGTGTCATAATGAGGCAGGGTAATGGAGAGTGATGGCGAGGCAGTTCCAGGCATCTTGCAGAGCAGCGGGAACTTTGGGCTGATGCCTGCTGATGTTGAGATACCCTAAGTTATTGTATCTTGGTGGGTATATTAAAAAGGGGGCTAGAAGTGGCAATTCACGTGGGGATCCGCTTTGTTAATGCTCAAGGTTAAATTTT
This sequence comes from Phyllomedusa bahiana, assembly GCA_025379985.1. Taxonomy (NCBI): domain Eukaryota; kingdom Metazoa; phylum Chordata; class Amphibia; order Anura; family Hylidae; genus Phyllomedusa; species Phyllomedusa bahiana. The sequence continues at coordinate 16,461 of JAODAL010054502.1, forward strand.
TATTACATTACATAGGGTGATTATTTTCAGAACCCTTCCCTATACCAGTGCAAGTGTATGTAGCCAATGTAAAGGGGTTGTCATCTAATAAGTGTTTATATCACCATATTGAAAAGCTGTTTTTGTAATTTTGTAATTTTATGATTTGGAAAAATCAATAAAAAATGTGTTAAAAAAAACAAAATGTGTGCCAAGATCCCAGAGCTGAAAAAGCTCACAGAGATTAATGTGCTTTTATACAATTACATTGAAACACATGATAATCTTTTTGTGTAAATATTAAAGAACATCTTGTCTAGCTAGTTACTGATACTTGGGATTCCGCTTTTGTGTAGCAGTATTATTTGGTAACTGTATAACTATTTTGCAGTGGTTTTATACATAGAACATTGTGCTAAAGCGTTTTGTATATTTTTACTTATATAAAATATTTCATTGAGGGTGGGAGGCATGTATATTTATAGACCTTTCATGTTTACCACCTGGTTCCCTGTCATTAGGTGTGGCAGACTCAAAAGCCCCAGCATCCCATCTTGATTACAGTTGGGTGATGATGCCATCACTCCGGTCTGTAACAGTTGACTCAGGATTGGGCGGGGGTACCATGCAGGGACAGGGAGGTGAAGTACAATAGTTTTGGGATAAGCCCCTAGAATCAATTCCTCTTGTTAGCCCTAGGCAACCCAGTCCAACATTGATTCTAACTGTTACCTAGTGAGAAGGGGATGAAGGCCTCATTCTTTTTGAACTTCCCATCTGAGTCAAGGAAGTGTCCAGGGTAAAACTCTTCAGACTTCTCAAAATAAGCTTTATCTCTAAGTGCAGAATGCAGTAGGGGGATGACAGTTGTGTCCTAGTGAAACATAATGGAAAAATTAACAGTATGTATACCCCATAAAAATATAACAACACTACCAGTATACATCATTTCCAGTATACATGATATTCATATACAGATACATGTCACAAAGATCATAATTCACAAGGAAAGCTAACTGCTGATGGAAACAGTAAGAAACAGTTATGTTATCTAGTGATCTCCGCCCTAATTACCTTAAAGGTGTTTTTTCCATCATAGATTTTGATGGAATACTGATAGGATATGTCATCAAAGTTTGATAGGTGAGGCTCTCACCTCTTGCAGTGAGTGGTGTGTTACACTGTATTACAATCTCTCGTAGGACAGAATGGAGAGTTGTATGCAGGCTCTACCAACTCTCCATTCTGAGCTTGTACTTTTGAGGGCCCTTTTAAGGCAGGGCCCAGAGGTCTAAGGTGGGAATAGTCCTTTGAGTTAATGACCTGATCCAGTCATGGAGAATGTCTTGTAAAAGGGGTGATAAGCAAGCATTCTCACATTGTCCACTTGCAACTTTCACAGCACTCCCTGGTCTCTAGAGGAGGGAATTAATGCTATCTCATCCTGAAGATATATTACTCTAGTAACACATGTCTCACCATTACCTTCTAGTTATTTTTACTGCCATAAAGCAGACACCCTTTTACAAGGTCTGTATAGAAAATACAGGAAGGTCGTGTCTGCCTCCAATATGAAAGCCCATTAAATCTAACGTTTAAGCAATAAAACAAAAAATAAATGCATTATAGATTCTCTTGATTATTGTTAATCTGTAAAGAGCTAAAAACAAAGTTGCCTCACCTTTGGAAGAAAATAGCCCCTGAAAGTGACATCTTTTGTTGTTGCATGTGGGAGGCTTCCAGGTACAATGTCACCAAATCTTTGAATTTCATGAATGACGGCATCAGTATATGGCATTTTCCTCCTGTGCTCTACTTGAGGTTGAGTAGATCCAATAACATTTTCTATTTCATCTTGTACTTTTTCTATTAGGTAAAAAAAGTTATATGTTAGGAGTTAAGTTGCAACTTTTCTTCGTTTACTTGACAATATCCCTATTGATATATTGTCGTGATGGTGGTGAAAATATGTATGAATATGTATGTATGTATATATACAGCAAAGCAAAAAATGGCGAACCGGCACACGTGAAGTCTCAACAATCGCCAATGATGAAGGCTGGTATATATAAAGTTTGATGTTTATTTCTAAAACAGTGTGGGTAGTATCCTCTGCCGATTAAAAACAGATATAGACCTAACGTGTTTCACGCTCCAACTTAGCGCTTCATCAGAGGTAACATAAAAACTTTTTTCTTTCAACTTATTTATAATACCAGGTTTAACCTAATAGGTTCCTGGTTACATCAATCATTTTGTTGACGAAATGCCATTGAATAAAAAACCATCAATCGAACAATATCATAGACTTAACCCTTCACATACTTAAAAAGGACAAAAAGAAAAAAAAAAAGGGTCTGATCGCATGTACTCCATCATATGTTTGGTCAATTTTGATATATAACATTTGTTTACGTATATACACACTATATAAAAAGACACAGGTGCATGCTTTTCTCACTATCTGACATGAAACCAGAATAAACCTTACCCGTTTCAGGTCAATTAGGATTACCAAAATTATTTATCTTTGCCAAATTCTAGAATAATGAGAAAGAGAATCATTTAAAGAATTTTTATTACGTTCTGTAAAGTCAAGAGTTTACATACACTAGGATTACTGTATCTATAAACAATGTGGAACAACCTGATTTCATGTCAGATATTGAGAAAAACTTGTATCTGTGTCTTTTTATATAGTGTATGTAAACTTCTGGTTTTATCTGTATATGTGTATAAAGACAGTACAGGTACACATATTACATTTTGCATATTTTTTCTTGTGAATCATCTTTAACTTGAAATACTTTAATATAATTAGTTGGAGGTTATTGGGTATCATTAAGGCCCATCGCAGTACCATAAAATATTGTATATATACAGCAGTGCATGTTTTCATCTGCTAAAGCTCCACATTTAATCGTCATCTTATATTTATCTCTTACTTTGAATTTCAGGATGTTTCATCATTAACAAAAGGCCCCATCTTAGAGTGGTTGAAGTTGTCTCCATTCCTGCAGAAAATAGATTGCTGACCAGTTTGCCCAAGTTTCTATTGTTGTAGTACAAAGTAGATTCCGGCCTTCCCTTTGTAAAATATAAAAAAAGTATAATTAATAAAATGTGAAATATAACAGATTTGCCTGGGTTATCCAGGTTAAGGCTTCTTATGGACTAGGAGGCTTAGTTTTGTTTAATTTACAATGCAGCATGAACGTATCTATCTGTTCTTCCATTTGCACATTTAACTTACAATTATTTATAATATGGTCTAAGGTGCAGAAATAAACAGCTAAGGGAACATATGTTCTGATGTTGTGCCCAGATAAATTATATTTATATTTAGTGTTCATTTAGCTTCCCTCACCTAGAGCCCTGTGGGACATTTGCCCGTATGGCCTTTGAAGCTGTTAAGGAATAAGTTACTCTTTATGTCATTGTCCTGAGAACCTGCTACTACTACAAGTCAGTGGTGTTTTTGCTTACTGTCAGTAATTGTGAACACTCTTCTATACATGTACAGGAAAGAAATCCAGACAGACTTCGTACATGTAGAAGCGGAGTAATAGATAAAATTTTATCCAGTCTAGAAAATCCATTTGAAGCTACATATCTTCGACTTCAGCCTGATACATTTTGCATGCACTAATAAATTTGTAGCAAACACTAAGGCAAAAAGGAAAGTGTTATGGGTGCCTCCACAACTCACACATCGGTTGTGGGTGCACCCGTGTCTCTGCCACCTCCATGATGAGAACTGTGGTTTGCTCAGTGACCCGCATGATGGGCCGCTGGTGCACTTACAGCCCGGTTCCCGACTGTAGCTAATCACCTCTCCTTGCTCGCTGCGCTGTCTCTGCTGGCCATCATGCTCATCCCTGCTCCCTCTTTCCTGGCAAGATTCAATGATTGCTGTGGATTGTATATAGTGAAGACCATGTTCACTTAAAGGGCCTTCCCCACCAGGTTAACTTTAATCCATGTCAAATTTAATCCATGCCAATTTTAATCCTTGTGCCCTAATAGGGCATATGAATATTACAGAGGGAGATCGTCTGCTTGGGACTAATCTTGTGAGCTAGAACTGCTCCCACATTCGACAATCTGGTACACAAGTGTCAAACTCAAGGTCTGTGGACTGAATCTAGCCTGGCACATCGTTTTATGTGGCCCTCAAGAGCTTAGACACAGTGAGTTCTGGACGTAGATGGATCTGCTCTCCACTTTCCCTGGACAGCACAACCAGCACTTGCCATCAGCACAGGGAGTGGGCACTATCATATATTCCGAGCTCCAGCATGCATTTTTCATACTGCCCAATTCAATAACTCATGGACAGTAACACAGCTCTGACAGTCCTACCTAGGTAAGTTAGCCACCCTTCGAGACTCTCTAAAGGCTCTTTAAGGACAACTATAATACTGATGTGGCACTCGGTGAAAATGAGTTTAACATCCCTAACATGGTGGATCTATGCACTGCATGGTGAGACATTAATTCCCTAGAAATAACAGTTGGTCCCGTGTCAGTGAAGCAGGTCTTGCTGCGATCACCAGGAGTTGTGTTTGTGAGCCATCTCCTTTAACATAATAAACACCACTGTACCTCTTGTTGTTTAGTAAGGAAGGAATCAATGAGGTTCCTCTGATTATTAACATCCAGTTCTTTCTTCTTTCTTGTGAATGTGTCTCTTATAAAGTTCTGCATTTCTTCAAAGTTTTTAATCAGTTTTCTATGGCTCCCCGGTAGCCAGCCAAGCAGTAAAGGATAACTGTTGTACAGCTGTAAGTATGAAACACAATGTTAAGCATAGAAAACACATTGAAACCAATGTAAGTTATAAAATGAACAAAGCTTAGCTATCTTAACCAGAAGTCGACAGACAGAAGTTTAAAGGGGTTTTATCGTTACAAAGATCATGTCTCAGATTATGGAGACAGTAAAAATAAACACTTTTGTAATTGGGTTGCATTACCTCTGTCACTTGTTTTAGCAGATATAAGCATCTCTGTAAATCTGTCTTCTATTTCTGCTGTTGCTAGTCAGAACGCCCCCTGGTCGATTCTCGCACCCTAGACACGCCCCCTGCACTGTGATTGGCTGGCTGACATTTCATTCAGCCTGTTGGGATACACCCCTAGACAGGAAATGCCCGGCCACGCCCCCTGTGCTGTGATTGGCTGCCTGCACACTCTGTGTTTACTCCCCTCTGAGATGTTAAAATCGATAGTGAAACCAAGTCTGCTGGCTCTATGTACATCTCCCAGCTTTAGGGTCAATGTTCTGGGCAATTACTGCCTGTTTAAGGGGCTTTTGCCAAGAGGATGATTAACCTCCTCACAGGTCCAGTCCTTAAGCTGCTACTTGGAAAAGAAGGCGTTCTGTTCCTCAGATCGAATGCAAGCCCCGCCTCTGTATGACGTCATCACCTGTAGTGTATAACATAAGGATTCAACACTGCATCTTTATAAGCTGCTTATATAGTGCAGTGCTTAGGTGATTAACCTTGCAAGACAGAGGTTGGGAGTTCAAGCCCCATCAGTAGTTTTTTTTTTTTCTTTAAAATGTGTACACATATGTAAAGATATGTAAATATATGTGTAGACATCTATAATTTTATTCATATACACACACAAAGCTCCCCTATATAGTGTCCTATCCTTGCAGTCACACCAAGCACTTCCAACATATGTGATACAATGCATATATTTTGGGGGATGAGACATGATATAGGGGAGTTATGTATGTGTATATATATCATTATAGAGATTGACATATATATTTTAGGTCTCTCTACATATGTGTAGAATTTAGGGGGAAAAAAATATACCCTGTGAGGGACTAGAACTCCAAACCCCTTTGTTGGACAAGCAATACTCTACTACTGCTGCTCTACCTCTAGACCACCAGCCCAAGTTAGTTACAAGCTGAGCAGGGCCTTCTCTCATAGCTGAATTGCTTCTCTCCCCATTATTTTCACTCACATGTCACTGACAGGAAGCAGAGATCTTTACTTGAAGCTGACATTTGTAGTTGAGTAAAGATCTCTGCCTGTTGTCAGTATAATTTGGATGAAGCACTAGAAGTAACAGCTGCTGGCTTTCAGTTGTGTGTAAACTAAGACATATGACAGGTGCTTGCTGGAGTTTGGAGCCTCAAGGCTGCAGACATAAGCAGGCAGGAGGCTACAGAGCTGTTATGTCCAGACAACCTTCTGCATCCCCTGCTTTAAACAAAATGATGATGTCACAGTTCTTCAGTGAGGGGAGACACGCCTCCTGGTAGGAGAGACACGCCCCTGGATTTCAAAATCAATCTGAGAAATTTAGCTGAACAGCACGAGCAGCTCAACGATAACACCCCTTTAAGCCTCCCAAATAAAATCATAATTTTGATATACATGTCCTTGACACAAAACCTTCAAACATATTTTTTTTTCTGGCGTTCAACAACTTTTAATTTTTACTTCATTGATGCTATTTAAGGCCTTGATTATTATGGGACAAGTTTATTTTATAGTACCTAATATTAGGGTAAACAGCAAGAGTTTATTTTTTATTAATTTTTAATAAAGGGAGTGTTGAAAGTCGTATGCTTATAATGCTGTTGACTAGTGATGAGCGATGACGGCAATAACAGATTGTTGTAATCTTCGGGCTGATATCCGATTACCGATGATGATAATCACCGATAACCATTAAAGTCTATGGGAGAGGAACACCAGCTTGATTTTGACACCCAAACAGGTGAGGTGAAGCTGGAATTAATATCCACAACAGTAAACTAGATATGCGCTACATCTTAGGCAAGACAATTAGGCTACAAGTCACAGAAAAAAATTCACAGTATAAAATAATTAATTCCTGTCAATGGCTAACCGAAAACATGAGGACAGCGTAGCCACAGCAGGTACAGCGGTAGCAGCTGCTATGGGGCCCCCTTGACACAAAACAAGACACCTGTATTGGAAATGGCACACGGTAACTGGCAGGAGACCCCTATCACTTTTTGCACCAGGGACCAACAACTTGTCATATGTGTGGTGGCAGCAAAAATGTCCCAACGGGGAACGCGGAGGTTCAGCTGACAGGGCCCTAGTTACAGTGGGTGCAGTGAGAGCCAGGGCTGCCGTCAGTCATCTAATAACCATTTCATGACCACATGCTGCTAAATCAAATGGGGTGTCCACCCATTAATACTTCCTATTTTTAACATATCACCGGGCACCTTTTTGACTCTGGCCCCTGACAGGAGTACTTCCCTATTGCCACCCCTGGCATCCATTTTAAAGTAGCCTGACCCCAAAACCACCAAAAATGCCCTTATGGACCCTCAGAATAAAAATTCACCATAAGAAATTGACTATTTAAAAAAAAAAATCTATTTTTCCAATCTTGCTTCTGCTGCTGCTGCTACGGCTACTTGCCATTCTACTGCTGGCACGTTGCTGACGTTATTTCACCATGACATTAGAAGTTGATGAAGATGTCTCCAGTTGGTTAACTAGCCCTGTCTCAAATTCTTGCATTCTACTGTCAATGTGTTTGGGTGGAAGGACATTGCTCACTTTTGATTTGGAACGTGGATCAAGGAGAGTGGACACCCAGTGACCGCTGTTCATTTTGATGGCTTTGAAGCGTGGGAAATAAGCTTTTTTCAATAAGACCTTTACTAATGGTTTCTTTTACAGTGGCATGACCCCAAAACCAGCAAAGATGCCATTAATGGAACCTCAGAATAAAAAGCGCCGGAAGAAAGTAGTATTAAAACCACTATTTTAGTGAACTGGACATTCAATTTCCCTGTCCTGTATCGCAGCATTACCCAAAAACTGGCATGACCCACAGATTATCAAGTGCCGGAAGACAGTATTATTTGAACCAGTATTTTAGTGAACTGGACATTGACTATTGTTACGGGTGTCCCTGCGACCCCCGTGTCGGGTCGCGGGCACACCCGCAACTCCGCAGCGTCTCCTGCTGCGGCCGGTGCCGCAGCCCGACGCTCGGGCTGCGGACACTCCGCGTGCCCAGCATTGACTTACCTCGCCACGCTCCTGTTTCCGTCCCGGCGCGCCGTCCTGCTGGTTTCCGGGTGCGCGCGCTCCCCCTAGCGGGCGCCGCGGCAAATACAGGAAAATTTAAAGGGAC
>JAODAL010054503.1:0-24588 GCA_025379985.1 Phyllomedusa bahiana
CAAATCCCCCGGTCCTTTTTCATCTCTGCACATGTCATGCAGGCTTTTCCCTTCTTCCTCCCAGAGTTCTTTGCCCCATGTAATGCCATGTGCTCGCAGCCATTTTATCAATGAAAAGCACACTTCGTTCACCCGAAGTACCGCAAAGTTCGACTTCGTTCAGAACCGAAGTTTTCCTGAAATTCTAAATGAAGTCCACTTCGTTAGAATCAATTCGCCCATCTCTAAATCTAGTATAACTCCAAGACAGCGTGCTTTCTGCCTAAGGGTTTTGGTAGTACCACACATGGAAACAGAAATAGCAGAGGTTAGTAGACGGGATGACAAGAAGTTCAGTTTTATAATATAATGGTATCAGTTTGCAGGGTGTTTAACGCATATTGTATTACTGAAAGTACTAAAGTAAAACATTTACTTTCTAAATCTCATGCTCTTTTCTTCTCCACTCCACTCCATACCTGCACCAAAAAACTACAGATTTGGGGCAGACATACTACCATGGATTTCCCTGCACATTTACTGAAGTAAATTTCTAATGCAAATCTAACTTAAAAATATTTGTCCTTTACGTAAGCTTTGTTATATTTGTACATAGTCTGTGCTTATTTACATACCTGAATCACTTAAAGTCTAAAAATAATGCAATTTAATGAGTATATATCACTAACAACAATACATGACAAAAACAGAATATCCACTGAAATATGGTGGCACCCACCTCCCCCCTCACAAAAAAGCCAAAAACAAACAAAAGAGTCTTAGTGAAATGTGAATTACTTTTATATACTGTTCATAATCTTGCAGTTCTGGTGAAGTTCATCCCAAGGATCGATGAGATCATAAGATAGGGAGTATGGGCAAGTATAATTATCTCCTGCTGGCTCATCATTGGTATGTGTGGTGGCAGGTGACCATTGTGTATTCAGGTAAGTAAAGTTTGGCCACATAACCTCTATATAACATAGGTGCACAACATATGAGTATGTGTTGGATGTATGTATGAATCCACTATTGAAAACACGTGTATATATAATATATATAGTATATATATAATATATATATATATATATATATATATATATATATATATATATATATACAGTATATCACACCTTGCTCTCAGGTAGGATAGCATACACTTATAACTATCAAATATAAATCAAATAAATCAAATGTGCTTCCAATAGTGAATTCATACATACATCCAACACATACTCATATGTTGTGCACCTATATTATACAGAGGTTATGTGGCCGAACTTTACCTACCAATAGTGAGGCTGCTCCAGGTTGCCATCACATTTTATGCATTTTGGCTGATCCTGAATGCCCCTAACAAAATCCTTCACATGCCCCTGCATGTTTGTAACTGTCATATGCCTCATATGGCAAAATTTGAGTGTGACTCCCACTAAGGAAAGAGATGGGACATATTGTACTGCAGAATGGGTTCCTGCTATGCAACGCAAATAATGGCAAACCAACAACTGCTCTATTTCTAAAATAAAAGGCCATGAATAATCAGCAAACCAATAATTCTTGTTTCTAAATAATTCCATTTCTTCTGATAATATTAACTTTATTAGTCTTTGTAGTATCAGATGCTAAGAGGCATTATACAACTACGTAGTTGGTGTTATTATTTGCAGTATATATTGTATCCTCAGGTATCACCCTGTGCTTGGTGTACAGTACTTACATAATATGAAGAGCCCCGCAAATCCCAGATGGAAATTATACTGATGGGATCTGACATATAGAAAACAGTTTGTGAAGTGCACCCAATGGAAGCCTATAATAAGAAATCTGATGTTATCCTCTTAACACATGCTATTAGATTTTAGAGAGGTGCTCAAAGCATCAAAATGGATCCTTCAAAGTATTTTCTAACATCTAAGTGTTCTTTTCACAGCTATCATTTAGATGTTATTATACTGGCAAATGTCAGTTTTCCAAAAGTTAACTTTAGAAATAGCGACTGGAGACTGGAATTATTATGATAACGGAATACATGGCAAACAAGATTCTTTATGTTTGGAACTGAAATAGTTTATGACTTGGAATTTCATTTAATGAAAATATATGACATAAAAGGTACTTATCATCTCAGAAACTTTGGGGTATATCAGATACATGTCACAAGTTGTGTTTTGTGGTGGTCTCTGTGCTAATAGCCCCACCCATCTTGAGAACAAAAGGAACACAAGCTCTGTGAACCTGTGGGTATACAAGGGTTCTCTTTTGAGAATAATATACAGGTTTTCAAATTTACTATATACTTTCTATAGTCCGCTTACAGCTCTCACTATGATCTCATGTTGCAGTTCTGGTGAAGTTCATCCACAGAAACCATGAGATCATAAGGTTGGGAGCTTGGCAAGCATAGGAAGCTCCTGATGGGTCATCATTGGTATTTGTGGTGGCAGGTGACCATTGTGTATTCAGATTCCCATGCCTGTATAAAGCTGGTGGCTCCTTCTACTGTGTGGTATTGTTGTTCTTGTGCAGTAAGATAAGTTGGGACAAATGTAAGAAGCATTTTTGGCCTTTGTGACAAAACTCCAAAAAAAACTAAATAAAAAAATGCAGAATTACTATTTTTCTATACCTCAAAAATATTGTAGACATGCATGATAACATTATAAAGTACAAAATATTACTAATGGCACTATTACAAAAAAATCCACTTATCGTGCAACAAAAAAAACCCACATATAGGGACAATGTAATGATAGAAAAATTAAAAACTTACATATGGGTTAAAAAAACAAAAAGTGCCAATTCCAGATAGCCAAAAGGGCTCTCATACTCTGTAAATTCCGCTTTAAAGGTTGTGAGGGGTTTAGATGGTGTAAATTAATTTGTCCCAAAAATGTGTTTTGGAAATTTTCTTGAAATTGTTTTAAAATTGTTGTTAAACTTATAAGGAAAATAAAGTCTAAATAAAAAGAAGTCATATAGTAACTTTTATTTACTAATTTGTGTGATATCAAGATTAATTTCTGAACACATCATTTCTGATTTCTGGTACATGAAAACAAATTTTAAAATGACTTGGATAAGTGAAAGTATTTTAAATTATTACCAGCTTATCAGCTTTGAAATACAAAACTGCTTCCTGAAATCTAAATAGGAATGTGTTCTTAAAAGGGTTGTCCTATTAATGTAAAAATTGATGCCAAAATTATTCCGAATGGTGATAAAGGGAATGGCTGATTAAAGACTGTGTAGTCATTACTTTCTGTCACTGGTGGAAGAAAACAAAAGTCAGTGGAGGGATACCCATTTTTAAACAAGACTTTTACCTTTCCTTTTTCGGAAGCCAAAGACAATAAAACTTGTTTTCCAAACCATGTATTTTTTGTCTTTTAACAAGATCCTAAATTGATGTTGTGGTTTAATCAAAAAGGTTAGAAAATTAATAAAACTGGCCTGGACAAAATTCATGGTACCCCTAGAAAAGATTTAAATTAATTTGACCATAAAGACATAGTGAACTGAGGTGTTTCCTGTAATTAGCATAACAGGTGTCTTCAAACTTGTAATCAATCAGATTATTTAAAGGGTGAAAAGTAGTTATCGTGCTGTTTAGTATCATGGTGTGTACCACACTCAACATGAACCAAAGAAAGCTTAGGCAAGAGTTGTTTCAGGAGAGCAGAAAGAAAATTATAGACAAACATGTTAAAAGTAAAGACTATGGGCCACATGTATGAAAACTGTTTAGGTCTAAAACTCACTTTTTGAGTTTTAGACCTAAACAGTTTTCATACATTTGTCCCTATAAGTCTATTTCCAAACAGCTTGATGTTCCTACTGCTACAGTTGTATATATTATTTAACAGTTTAAGGTCTATAGGACTGTAGCTAGCCTTCCTGGATGTGGCCACAAAAAGACAATTTATGACAAATTGAGGAAATGGAAAACACAAATGGTAAAGAGCCTAAAATAATTTCTAAAGAGATAAGAAGTGAATTCCAAGGTCCAGGTACATCAGTGTCACATCCCACCATCTGGCGTTGTATTTGCCAAACTGGAATTAACAGAAGACAATCAAAACTATTGTTGAAAGAAACCCATAAAAGAATGAGACTGAAATTTGCCCTACTGCATATAGACAAGCCACAAAGCATATGGAAAATGGTAATTGGACTGATGAGACAAAAATTGAGCTTTTTGGCAAGTCCCATCAGTGCTATGTTCTCAGATGCAAAAATGATTCATACAAAGAAAAGAACAATAAACCTAATATTAGACATGGAGGAGATATGGTTATATTATGGGGCTGCTTTGCTACATCTGGCACATGGTGTCTTGAATCTGTGCAGAGTACAATGAAATCTCAAGACTATCAAGGATAGGGGTAACATGAAGCTCCTGGGCCCCAGTGCAAAAAGTGGAATTGGGTCCCCCAGCTACCATGTGTTCTTTATAATACTGGTGTCTTCCTATGTGCCAGAAGGGCTTTTGTGCCCCCTAAGGCTGTAGGACCTGGTAGCGACTGTTACCTCTGCACCCCCTACTGCTATCAAGGAATTCTGGAGTGAAATGTGCTGCCCAGTGTCAGAAAGCTTGGTCTCAGTCGCAGGTCATGAGTCCTCCCATAGAATAGTGACGGAAAACACAAAGGTAAAAACATCCAAGAATGGCTAAGAGCAAAACACTGGGACTGTTCTAATGTGGCTTCTATGAACCTTGATCTAAATCCTATTTAACATCTCTGGAAGGAGCTGAAACATGCAGTCTGGAGAAGGCACCTTCACACCTGAGACATCTGGAGCAGTTTGCTTATGAGCAGTGTGACAAAATAGCTGTAGACATGGGCAAAAGTGTCACAGAGTTACAGAAAATGTCTGTTTGCAGTCTTTGCCTCATAAGGTTGTGTAACAAAATATTAGGTTAAGGGGACCATCATTTTTGTCCAAGAATAGTTACATTACTTTGTTTTTTATATTTTTTTGATTTGACCTCAATTCACAAGCAATGTAATTTTTATTTATTGATTTTCATCTTATTTCAGTGACCATTGTGGGCTTTTATTTCTTTAACAGAAGGGTACCAATGATTTTGTCTACGTTTGTAAATGTGGCATGGCTATAATCGTACTGACCCTCAGAAAAGAGTAAAGCCCTTCTTAAAACTAAACCCACAAAAAATGGTGGGATTGTTTCAGTGACCATTGTGGGCTTTTCTTTCTTTAACAGAAGGGTACCAATGATTTTATCTACATATGTAAATGTGGCATGGCCATAATCGTACTGACCCTCAGAGAAGAGAAACACCCTTCTTAAAACTAAACCCACAAAAAATGGTGGGATTGCTTATTTTTAACACCCTTTCCCCCCAAAGAAGTTATTAAAAGTTCTATAATAAATTCTTTACATACCCAAAAGTAGTGCTATTATTATATACAACTTATTCTGCAGAAAACAAGTTCTCACACGGCTATATCAATGGAAGAATAAAACAAATATGGCTTTCAAATGTGGAGATAAAAGATGAAAACAAAACTGTATTTTTAAGAGGTTAAACACAAAGTGATACACCCCCACTTTATTCTGTACATCAAAGCAGATATGGAGGTTACAAAAAGCCAGACTGCTCGAACGTGACTTGGCGGTGAGGTAAATAAGTCTTTCTTCTGCTCCTGTTATTCTATTTGTGAGCATAATGTCATGATAAAAATAAATTCTCTCTGATAATCACCAAAATTCAATTATCTCCCTCCCAGTGTTTTCTGTATGTACAAACACAAGCCAGTAATAGGAAGATAGAAGATTGTGGTTAAAAGTATTCAGACCAAGACTTCATTTAATCTAGTGCCAGAGTTTAACACAATGTCCTTGGAGACAAAAGCTATCTGGAGAAATGCTTATTTGCTTGTTTGGTCAGGATTTTTAATGTTTAAACCATTATTGGATTCTTAACATATGCCAATGGAGCAATCAAACCACAAATTACATTCATAATTTTTTTAAGGAAGAATTCTCATCTTAAGAAGGGAAGGGGTGTTGCTAGGATTTGCTCTCATTTCATGAACTTTGGGGTTCAATCTCTGTGACCCTCACCTGTCACCTAAATGAAAGCTCAGTACTATAATCATTTTCTCTGCAGTGCAAGAGGATGAGAATGCTGCTGTGCAAGGAAAACATGTGAAGGAGCTGCAGCCTCTGTCTTGGGCTGTGATGTGTTTGTGTCTGCTTTGCTATCGCTGCTGTCTCCCCACTAGTACACTTACCGGTCCCGGTTCCTGTCCCTGCTGAGCTGAGCATTCATGTCCGGCGGCGGTGCCCGGCGGCATGTAGTACTCATCAACTGTTACTTCTGCGTCCTGGTGTCCTGTGCGTGCATGGCACTTCTCTGTTATTTAAAGGGACAATGTACCAATTACCTGGCCAGTGGCCTTCGACCTTCTGGGGTATAGGAACTTCCAGCCCTTGCACTAGGGTCAGTTCCTTATAGTCCATCAGAGCTCCTGACCTCCTGGTTGCCATTATCTACTGTTTCTGTACCAGTTAATTCTTGTTGTTCCTGCTGTTGCAGCTGTCCAGTTATACCCACTTCATTGCTACTCTTGCATCAGTCTGCTACTACCTGCTGTTATCTGCTGCTGTACCAGTCTGCTACCCTCCTGGGACCTGTAGTCCTCCTACGGCTATACACCTGCTGTCACCGCTTCCAGTGTCCGATGTGTCCCTGTCCTGCACTCCAGCTCTCACCGCGGGTAGCCACAACAGTGGTAGCGACCTGGGGGTTCCCCGCAGCAAAGTCTGCTCCAGTGAAGACCGGGGGTCCCTTAGACTCCACTCCCTGTCGTGGTTTTCATCTCTACCATTTTTGCCTGCGGTGATCCATACCTGTTACCCAACGATCGACGTGTCAGTGCATACTGTCACCTCCTTATTGTTACACTACACAAATCCACCAAAGCTCTTTGCTCTACCCTGTCATTCTCTAAGTCTCAGGGAGAGCCCCAGCAGGGGGGTGGAGGTGTATATAACAGATCAGACTGTGTAGAATGGGGAAAGCATCCAAGGAAAGAAGCTTACCAAGGCTGTAGATATTAAGGAAAGCACATAAGGCAGTTTCCCTTAGAACAGGGTTTTTAAAACTTTTTTTTTTGTTTCAGGGACCCCTTTGCTAGTCAACTGAGAACCACGGACCTCTTCTCAGAATGTGGCAGCAGATAATTTTTTATTTTTTGACACTCAACATTGACATGCATGAAATAACATTTGAGTATAAATAGCCTACTTAAACTAACCACTTTTGTCAAATTAAGTTCACCTACCATCCCTTAGACTAGGTTCACATCTGCCTCAGAGTTTCCATTTAGAGCCTCCGTTACAGAAGTGAAGAAAACTTTGAGATTCTTAGTTCGCATGTTTTTGGCCATAAAAAATGCTCAAGCCACCCCCGGTTACAACGGATCTCAGCGGGTGGTCCTACTCTATCTTATCTCTCACTAGGTCAACTTCAGACCTCTCACTTTTGCCAAAAAAGGGCCTCCAAAAGCAGAGAAAAATATAAAAAAAACGCACCTACCTTACAAAGCACATTGCATTGATATAAAAACCTGTTAGGTGGGCGTGGTGCAGGAAACCAAGATGGAGGTACCATTCCCCCTTTAATATAGTTAAAAAGCAATATGTGCCAAATATAACGTATAGTTCTGCACAGAAAAACATTTCTGAAAAAAACAATGCAAACCTGGGTGCCACTGGCATGGTTGTGGCACATAAATATATGCACACAGTCCAATAACAGTGGCACACCACTGCTAAAAGGGCGAAAAACACATGAAAATCTCCAAAGAAGCATTTTATGCTATCTACAATATATGAAAAAAACTTTGAGATTCTTAGTTCGCATGTTTTTGGCCAAAAAATGCTCAAGCAACTTCAGACCTCTCACTTTTTTTATTTTTCTCTCTGTATTTTGGAGGCCGTTTGGCACAGCGAGAGGTCTGAAGTTGACCCTAGGAGAGATAAATAAGTAGGACCACCCGCCTGAATCCCCTTGTAAGCCGGGGGGCTTGAGCATGTTTTTGGCCAAAAACATGCGAACTAAGAATCTCAAAGTTTTTTTCATATATTGTAGATAGCATAAAATGCTTCTTTGGAGATTTCCATGTGTTTTTCGTCCGTTACAGAGTGGCACTGGTTTTTTTTCACAACAGACAACAAAAGCATCCTACAGACCCCATTGACTACAATAAGGTCCATCAGATTTCTTTCACAGTGTCCATCATTTTAGCAGAAAAAGTACTCTTTCATTTGTCATTTTGTTGGAAACTCCCAGGAATCCCCAGAGCAGATAAACAAAAAAGGGAAGACAGACTGAGAGCCCTGATGTTAGACCCCCCCCCCCCCCCAAATCTGTCCCTGCCTACTTGTCTGCCTGACCCTAAGTAGTCAGTGGCAACTGGGCGGCAGAGCCTACCCTATATACTTTAACAGAGATAACATACTCGAAAGAAGATACTAAAACGTGAAGTTGGACAGAACGTGTCTAAAGCCAGAGCGAGCCATGTAGTACAAAAACATAAGGCAAGAAGGAGAGCCAAGAGAAGCAAGACTGGTGATTGGACTGGTTCTCTAAAACCAAAAAACACACCCTAGGGTGCGGGATGGCGGTCAATCACACCGGGCCCCTAATTTAAACCCGCCCGCTAAAGGCAGCGGGCCCCACAGCAACAGTGTTTGGGCGGGAAAATCTGTCAATAAAAAATTAACACAGCCAAGAAAGCTGGGCCCAAAGGTTAAGATTTGGGGGCCGGACATAAACCAAAATGTACAGAAATAATGATCAACAGCGCATTCTCTGCAGTACCTTTTTTGGACAAATTTGCAGGGGCCCTTTAAATGGGCACAAAATATGACACTTTCCCTTCCGATCTTGCAGAGAAGACGGGAAACCCCAGCCCCACGAAGCAAAATGTTATTGAGGGGAAAAGGGGTAAGATGGGTAGAAGTAAACACAGAAATGGGCTGTTTCAGGGTTTCATGCCGCGTCCCCCCTTTGGGGACCGTGTGGCCTTTGGCCCCGGCCCCCCCATTCTCTGCTGGGGCTCCCTTTGCATTTTTCCCCACAGCCTTTTGTTCTGCTATGTACTTCCCCTTTCCCCCTGTCCCTGCCCCTTTTTCTTGTTGCTTTCCTGGGCCCCTGTCTGTCACGGGTGCCCCTAAGGGGTGGCGGGCCCCTTCCTGGCCTTTTTTATATTTTTCCTTTCTGTGCCCCTTTTCCTTTTTCACCCCTGCCCTCTGGCTAAAAAGGGGAAGTTTTTGTTTTCAAACTCGGGTTTCAGTTCTTTGCAGTTTTGGTTGCGGTGTCCAGGCTTTCCCATCTTGAGCTCCTCCCCCCAGCATCCCGGGCTCTTTGGAATTTTAAAAAACCCCTGAGATCTGGTCCAGTGTTTTTGGTTTCATCGACCCCTTTGGGGCCTTCCGCCCGGTCTTTTTTTTTCCCCCCCTGAAATCCTGCCGTTTTCCTTTTCTGTATGTGCTCTCCTGTTCCTGCCGTGTTCCCTGGCTTTACCTGATGTGTTACCCCCATTCCTGCCGAAACCTGTGGGCTATTGGGGACATTTAACCCTCCGGGATCCTGCTGTACTTGTTCCTGGATTCCCCCCCGCCTGGATTCCTGTCCCTTTCACCCCGGGTTTTCCAAACCCCAGGGACCCGTCCGGGGGGTTTTTTGGGGGCCTGGGGGGCCCGCAGCCAATTCCCTCCCCTTTTCGGGGGCTCTGGCAAAGACCAGGGGCCCCTTAGACCCCCCTCCTTTTGGGGGGGGGGGGGGTCCTCCAGCAAACCCCCCCTTTGCCTCGGTGATCCCCAGAGGATCCACACCCCGGGGTCTGCGATCCGGGTTTGGGGTTTCGCCCCCGGCGCCGCACCGTTACCATCTGGCTGACATGAGTGTTTTTTTTCTCACCTCAGTGTTTTTGGACTCACAAATATTTAAACTCCTTACTGCTGTCTAAAATTTTCCAAAATGTTTCCCACTTCCTTTCCCCCCCCCACACCCCTAACTTCTATGGGGAATTTTTTAAATTCAAAAATTGGTGAAGCTGAGATTCCAAGGGAAAGATTTCCTAGTGATTTTTTGAGATATGCAACAATTTTAATGCATACATTTAGAAGCTTTTTTTTTCCGAAAATTAAAGATATGCAAAATTAGGGGAAAAATACAAATTTACAGAAAAAATATTCCCCAATAATAAAAAACCAAAACCCCTTTTTTAAATCATTTAAATATTTCCCAAAAAACCCTACAATTCCCTTTTTTTTCCCGATATATTATGGAATAACAAAAAAATATACATCAGATCGTTTTATATGGATATCACAAAATTTTAAAAGGAAATTTTCCACAATACTTGCTTCCCCAATTTAAAAAAAAGACAGTTCCAAAGTATTGATAGATTTCCCGAGAGCTAGCTGTATATATCTTCCCCAAAGAAACGTCCCCTTAGAAACCTTAAAACATGGCCACCAAAAAAATAATTTTTCGGGGTATTTCGCCCTGATAAAAAGCGGCCCCAAATTTTAGATTAGCCCCTTTTTATAACCATACAAAAAATCCAAAAAAGGCCAAACCAAAAAAAAAGTCAAAATCTCCCAATCTTTCCCCTTTTCATAGGTTCATTTATGACTAAGGTAACCAAAAACAATTTGGGTTTTCCCAAGATGAAAGGGGGGTTTACTAAATTTAAAAAAAGGGAGCCCTTAAATACAACCCCTAACTGCAAAAAATTACACCCAATTTTGGTGACAGACACCTTTTGGGCCCAAAAATGAAAGCTACCTGAAAGGAATATGTAGGGCTAGTTTTCCTCATAAACTTGTATCTAACACACAGGCCCGAAACATTTCCCAAGGCATATACACACCGTTACTGGTGCCGATGTTCTTAGCGTCCTCCACACCAAACCGCTCCTGCGCGAAGATGAGCGCAGCGCGGCAAATGCACGCACAGTAACCGAAGTGCACGGCGGCCCAAAAAATAGACCGTGCATGCGTGAGGATGAGCGCAGCGCGGCAACGACAATAGCCGAAGTTCTCGGCGTCCCAAAAATTAGACCGCGCATGCGCGAAGATGGGCGCGGCGCGAAAACAGCGCACACACGCCTGAAATGTTCACTGCGCTCGAAAACCAAAGCACGGCATGGACGCACAGACACCAATCCCGGCGTCCACTGTAATAGCCATGCATGTATAAGATATATGTAAACGAGCGCGACCAAAGCGCTATCGCAATACATTATAAACGGCGCCTGATAAATGTGACCCAATATCTGCTTTGTATAATATAATTCAATAGATATATCAAAGAATATTTTAGTTAGCCATATTATTCCCTTAAAATATATGAAATAGAGTCTATCACGAAAAGGAGTGTACCTATGCAAAAAAGCAAAAAGAGTAACATTTACAAAGATATATTGATAATTAAACTGAGTGCTTGACCTAATTCAGGTCAGATAGCACAATCATTATAGGCAAGCTAATCAAAACATAGTCCTCCAAATAATTTCATCTACAAAAAGCATCCAAAATGCAATGACTCATTTAGCCCAGTTGGTGAAACAGCTTTCAATCTATATATCCATTGAGTCTCTATTCTCAGGATCCTCTGATCCAAATTTCCACCCCGTGGAGAGGGATGGATAGCCTCAATCACAAGGAATCTCAAATGTCCAAAGTCACCTTCATGACCTTCCCATATATGTCTCGCAATTGCCGTGTCCCTTTTGTTTCGGATATCACCTAGATGTTCACCTATCCTGCGACGTAATTGACGAATAGTTCTACCAATATAATATAGTTGGCATCCACAGATACATAAGTAGATCAAACCCTCTGACTTACAGTTATAAAAGCCTCTTAGAAAGTATTCTTTGCCATCATTCCCCTTAAACGATTTAGTTTGTTCTACAAAGGGGCAGGCTACGCAGTTATCTCCGCATTTGAACATGCCCAGTGGCCTTCTGTCCTGCCAAGTCCCCGACCTCTTGGGACGGACATAATGGCTGTGAACAAGCCTGTCTCTGAGACCTACCACGACGGTAAGTAATCTGTGGTCTCCTAGGTAGGATATCTAAGAGATCCTCATCTGATTGCGAGATATTCTAGTGTCTCTCAACTATCCTTCTTATTTCATCAGCTCTATCATCAAAGGTGCTAATAATTCTAACACCAGAATCCTTATCTTTATCAATCATAGGGATCAGCAATTTTGATCGATCTTGTTTTTTAGCAATCTCAAAGGCCTGCTGTCTAACTTCAGCTGGATATCCCCTATTATGGGAACGTAGATCTAACTTCTGTGCCTACTTAAAAAAAATTATTATCATGGGAACAGTTCCTCCTCACTCTTAAAAACTGTCCGCGTGGGATCCCTCTCTTTAATGCAATAGGATGATGACTATTCCAGTGCAGCAGACTATTTGTCGCTGTTGGCTTCCTGAAGATCTGAGTGCTTAAGGTACCATTGAGCGTCTTACAGATTTCCACATCCAAAAATGACAGCCTAAAGCTGTCAACTTCATAAGTGAACCTGAGGCCTATCTCATTTTGATTAAGAAAGGAGACAAAATTTGCAAATGTTTCGCTTGGGCCATTCCATAGAATAAAGATATTGTCTATGAATCTGCCCCAAAACAAAATCCTAGACGTCCATTCCTCATTTTCCTCAGAAAAAACTAGCCGCTCCTCCCACCAGCCCAGGTAGAGATTAGCATATGTGGGAACACACGGGCTCCCCATTGCCGTCCCCCTGAGCTGGTGGAAGGTCTTGGCATCAAACAAAAAATAATTATGATGAAGGATAAAGTCCAATAGCCGTATGATAAAGGCTCCACGTTATTTATACTGTATACCCCACATGCTGCAAAAATGTTCTACGGCAACTAATCCCCATTTGTGTGGTATACTGCTATATAGACTTTCCACATCAATTGATGGCAAGATGGTATTGTCATCAACAGTGATCCCTTCTAATTTCATCAACAGATCTGATGTGTCCCTAATATACGAAGGCAAAGCTGTCTCAAATTTCCGAAGTGTTTGATCTACATTAATGCTAGCATTTTGAGACAAAGATCCCATTCCTGATACAATTGGCCTTCCTTTTAACGGGTTCAGGCCCTTTTTTAACCTTAAAGGTTTCATAAAGGTTTGTGTCACCGGGTGTTTCATTCAACAAAAATTTTTCTTTCCTTTTCCAATATAACCCTTTATCAATTTCAAACCAAAAACTAACCCTTTTTAAGCTTAGTTCCGAAAAAATTTTTGGGAAAAATTTTTTCCCAAAAATCCAAAAAGCAAACTTTATCATTCTATATTATAACAAAATTCATAATTTTTTTGTTTAAATTACAAAATTTCCCTTTCCCTTTTTCAGAAGGCCCTTTCAAAAGACCGATCATTTTCCAAACTCAAGAGTGATTCCATTTCAACATGTGTAAAATTTTTCTTTCCAATACTTTAAAAAACACCTCAGTTTACCACAACTTTCAAAGCTCCCTTTTTCCCTTTTTAAAAAACCTACAATTTTCTACTTCTTTGGCCCCCCCACGCCCCCCCAAAACTTTTAAAGGGCAGTTTTAAAAATTCACTATTGGGGGAACTAATTCCAAGGGAAAGAATTTTTCCTAAAAGGTTTTTTTAGATAAGCAACAATAAAAAATGCAAACAATTAGGGAATGTAAAAAATTCCAAAAATTTAGTTTTGCAGTCAAAAGAAAATAAAGATAAGGTTTGTTTTTTTTTCAGTTCAGTCTCATGGAACCCCCCTGGGAAAAACCCTTTTAATACACAAAAAAAATTGGGTTTTTTTGCCACTGTTAAAAAACCTCAATGGCACTAAAGTAAGTAAGAGTTGACACAAGTAATAATGAAGTTAAATTTACTGAACCAACTAATGAAAATCAGACATTGCTTCAAAAAGTTTGGGTTAAACAAGAATTTAAAAAACAAACTTTTTAAAAAAAGGGCCAAACCCAAAAAAGAAAAATCCTATTAACTTTTGTTTTTTTTTCACAACCCCCTTTTACAATCAATTTTTCAAACCAAAATTTTTCCCAAAGAGACCTTTTTTTCCTTTTCCCCCCAGTATCTTTCCCGAGATTTCAAAAAGGGAAAAAAAAACAGGGGGTTTTAGAAGCCCCTTTAGAAAAGTCCAGTTTCTTTGTTTTTACCATTTCCCGGATGGTTTTTAAATCATGATTTGGTTTATTATAAATGGTTTAAGAATCCAAACCTATACTCAGACCAATTTTCTTAAAACTGGGGAAACACATTTCAATCCAAAAAAGCCTTTATAGTCCCCAAGAAAATTTAAATTTTTACTCAAAACAGATTCAAAACACCCTGTGCCAA
This sequence comes from Phyllomedusa bahiana, assembly GCA_025379985.1. Lineage (NCBI taxonomy): Eukaryota > Metazoa > Chordata > Amphibia > Anura > Hylidae > Phyllomedusa > Phyllomedusa bahiana. The sequence goes on from JAODAL010054503.1 coordinate 14,383, forward strand.
AGCAGCAAAGCAGCCCTAAAAAAAAAACTTAGCCGGGTCCATGTTTCCCCTGTAATCCCTATGACTTGCAAAAAACCTACTTTTTTCTCATCTGTCCAAAAATGCAATTTTCTCAGAAGTTTTTTTTGGGGCATGTTTAAAATGCATTTTTGGGCCCAAATTCCCGCCCCACTCTTTTCCGTTTGCTTTCAAAAGTTTTTTACCCTCCTCCCGGGCCCCCAAAGGGGGCTTTTACCCATTTTGGTGCAGTTTTAAATTTCACACCAATTTAAAAATGCAATTTTTTACCAAAGCTTCTTTCGGGTTTTCTACAAAAAGTTTGGAAAGAGAGTAAACAATTAAATGTTTTCTGGGAAACCACAAACTTTAAAAACAGGAAAAATTTATTAAATTTTTTTTTCTTAACCAAAAATTTGACGAAAAAACGCTTGCGGCAGGGGGGCCGGGAAAAAAAAATCAGCCCCGGCCCCAAAGCCCCCACCAGCCCCCCATAAATTTTCCGTTTACAAAATTTCCCTTGTTCCCGCACCTTTGCCACTTTCTAAAATAAACTACACAATTTAAAGGTTTCACACGGAGGGTTTTTGATGTTTTTTTTGGGGCGTTTTTGTTTCAGAAAAAGGGAGGGGCCATTTAAACGTACATTTCAAATCAAAAAAAGCAACCAAAAAACCCCTCCGGGGGAAAGCAGCCTAAAAACACAAGGGAAGAAAGAAAACCCTGGTTTCAAAAAACCCCTCAACAAAAGAGTCATGGGGGCTTTAAAAAACCGGGGCAACCCACACGAAAACCAAAATAAGCACCAACATAACCTACAACCCCCCCAAAACACATCACCAGAAATCAGGTCACTATCACCCTTGAAAACAGCCCCCGAAAATTTAACAAAGAAAAAAATTAAAACCCCCGAGAGCCAAGGGGCTTTACAGAGAAAGTCATCCTGATGGGAGTTTGGGTTCCCCTTCTCCTTTTCGTCCCCCCTGGCCCAAACCTTTCCCTGACGTTTATCCCGAAGAGTCGTGTCCCTTTCCCTTCCATTTTTTTTTTCCCCCCCCCCCCCCCCTGGGGCGGTACAGCAAGCAATTCTTTTTTTCTCCCCTCACTACTCATCCCTGTAAATTTTCCCAAAAAATAAATCTTAACCCCTCTTTTCCCGCACTTTCCTATCATTTCCCCCCAAAAAGCTAAATTTTGACCCTAAAAAAAAGAAATTAAAAAATGCAGATAAGTGGCATGTAAAAAAGGGAGAAACCCCCCTAAGGTTGAAAAAAGGGGTTTTCCCCCATTCATTTTGGGGAGGTAGAAAAGGCCAACCCCGTAATTAGGCCCCCCCTAACAACCCGGGAGCAAGGCTTTCCCCCAAAAACTACCAGGGAGCTAGGCTGCCCCCCCCTAACCCACCCCGGGAAACTTTGGGCCCCGCCCCCCAAAAAATACCAGGTACTAGGGGTGCCCCCCAAAAAACCAGGGACTAGGCGCCCCCAGTAACTAGGCCCGGGAACTAGGTTGCCCCCCTAATCCCAGGTAGCAAAGGGGTTTCCCCCCCTAAAAAAGCCAGGTTTGGGCCAGTAATTAGCCATTTTGGGGGCCGGGGCAAGAAAATTTGCCACCTAGGGCCAGGGCAAATAAATTAGCCACAAAGGGCCCAGAAAAGTAGGGAGGCAGGGGGCCCTTTTTAAGGGAGGGAGGGCCGTAAAAAGCCAGGCCCGGTTTCTAGGGATGGAGCCATGCAGTGCTGTATAGCCAGGCAGGGCCCCGTATATAACAAAAGGGGAGGCATAAGGCAACAGGGCAGGCAAAAAAGGCAAACGGGCAGGCAAAAGGCCAACAGGGGAGGTAACACTAGACAGGGCAGGGATATAGCTAGACAGGGCAGGAATAAAGCAAACAGTTTGATAAACAAACAGGCCGGAAAAAACAAAAAAAGGGGAGGTTAAACAGCTGACAGGGGGGGTATACCAGCTAGACAAAGGGCAAAGGGACATACTAGACCCCCGGGAGATAAACCGCTAACAAAGGGGAGGGAAACACTAGACCGGGGAAATATACAGGTTTTAAAAGGGCAGGTTTTATAGCTAGGGACGGGGAGTAAAACAGGTAGACCGGGCTGGGATTAAACTTTGCACGGCAGGTATACAGGGAACAGGGCTTTGGGATATAGCTTTGGCAAGGGGAGGAAAACATTACCCGGGCTGTTTAAAAACTAGGGAGGCAGGTAACAGGGAGCCAGGGGGGTGGGTTTTAAAACTGGCAGGACAGGGAGCCAGGGTGGTAAAAATAGCTAAAAGCAGGACAAAGGGAGCCAGGTTTTGGGAAAATACAAACCGACATAGCCGGGCTGGTTTTAAAAAGCTAGGGAGGGCAGGAACCAGGGTGGGAAAAAAAGCAGGGAGGGGCAGGTACCAAAGGGGGTAAAAGCGGGGACAGGGAGCCCGGGGTTTAAAAACTACCAGGCTGGTAAATTTGCATGGGAGGGGCAGGTAAACAGTACCATTGGGTGGTATATAGCAAAACAGGCAGGGTATACCCGGGCTGGGATAAAGCTAGGCAGGGCGGTTACAGGGCTGGAATTCTAGGCGGCAGGTATAAAAAGGTACCCCGGGCTGAATAAAAGCAAAGGGGAGGGCTGTAACCAGGGCCCGTTTTTTACAAAGGGGAGGGCGGGTATACAGGCGGTTTTAAAACAAACAGGGGGGTAAACAGGGCCAGGGTTGGAAAAATACAAAGGGAGGAGGGTAGCCGGGGGCTGGAAAATACTAAACAGGACAATTTTGCAAGGGGTTTTAAAATTTGCAAGCAGGACAGGAACCAGGGGTGGTTTTATATCTAGGCAGAAAAGGGGAGCCAGGGGTGGGAAAATAAACTAGGCAAACAGGGAGGGCCCGGGCTGGTTTTAGCTAGGCAAGGGGCAGGTTTGCCAGGGCTGGGGTATAAGCCTTTGGGAAAAGGGCGGGGACCAAGGGCCTTTTAAAATAGCAAAGGGAACGGTAGCCAAGGCTGGTATAAAAGCTACAGGGCAGGAACCCAGGGGTGTTAAAATAGCCAAGGCAGGGGGGTAAACAGGGACCAGGGGGGTATAAAAACTAAGGCAGAACAGGAAACCAGGCTGGTATATAGCTAGCCCGGACATAGCCAGGGGCTGGGAAAAAAGCAAAGGGAGGGGGGAATTTTACAGTTTGCCCGGGGGGTGGTATATACAAACAGGGAATTAGCCAGGGCAAATTTTTTTAAAAAAATTTAAAAAAACAAAACCGAAGTCTCTGCTTCTGCTTTCCCCTTCGTCTTTTTCCCCGAGGGCCCCCGGGAGCATGTTTCGGGACGCGGAGGGGGGGGCTCCCCATTTACGTCATCACACCGGGGGCCGCCCCACGGGCCCTTTTGGGGGAGCCGACCACGGGGTCACAAGATCCCAGCTGTTCAGCCTCGGGGCCCCCCCAGGGGCCCCCACAAGTTTTTGGCCCGGGGTCCGTGATTCTTCCCTTTCTGGTTTTTTGGGGACCCCGGGGCCCTGCAACCGTGTGGCGATGGGGGGCCCGTCGGTCCCCGCCACAGGGGGCCGGGTCCTAATACAACCATTGCGGGCCCCGTTTGGGGCCCAAGACCCCGGGGCCGGGACCCCGGGGTCCCCCCAAAGGGGAAAACTGGGCCCCCGGGGGGCGATCCGAGCCGGGCCCTTCCGGCCCCGGGACCCCACCCCCCCGGGGAAAGCCCGGGTTTTCCCCTTGGGCCCGTGTGGGGGCCCCTTTCTGGTAACAAAGGCAAATTTTAAAAGGAGCGCAGTTAAAAATGCACCCCAAAAATGCCTGTGGAAAGCACCCTTTTCAAAAAAAAGGACCAGTCAAAACCTTTTGGGATTTCAATTAGCATTTTATCCAACTTTTAGATCACGGATACAGTAAACAAAAAACACAGCTGGGAAATTTTAGGTAACACTTGGGACGGCATTTTATAGCGAAGAAAAACGTAATAATTTAAAAAGGGAAGGAACCCAAAAAGGGGTCACATCCCCAGTGGTTTTCCAAAATTTAACCCAGGGTTTTTAAAGGTTTCACCGAGAAAGATCACACCAAACAAACCAAAATGGTCTGAAAAACAATTTTTTGTTTTTTTTTCCTCAAAAAGGCCTTTTTTTAAAATTTTTAAAAATTTTTTTAAGGGTAAGAAAGCCCTCAATGGGGCCCAGCTATTAAAACTGTGATTAGGTTTTCAACCTATTTTTGGGGGGAAAACTAGATTTTTAAAGTGAAGTTTGTAAGTGAACTTGAAGAAATAAAACCAAAAAAGGGGCCCCCAGGGGACAAAAGGGGGCCCAAAGGGGGAAACTTTTTAAGGAAAAATACCTAAACTTTAAAATTCCAACCCAAAAAAATTTACCAAGCCACTAAAAGCAAACTACCTTCACCATCTCCCTTTTACTTACCATTTCCCAAAACCCCCCACCCCCCCCGACAATTTAAACTATCCATATCACCCTCAAAAATCCCCCACCCAAAATACAACCCCCCCCTCCCTTTTCCCGGGCCCAAAGCTCAAAGGCCCCCCGGGCCTTACCTCTTTGCCGAGGGCCTGGCCACTCATTTTAACGATAAAAATTTACAGTAACCCGCAAAAACATCCCCATCACAAACCCCCCCAGAACCCACCCCTTTCCCTTTTTCCCCGTTTCATCCCCTAGTGTGTTTTTCCCCTCTTTTACCCAACGACAAAAAAAATTAAAAAAGGGTTTTCCTGTCGCCCCGGCCCCCACCCACCCCTCTAAACGGGCCCCATTTTTTCCCCCCCACCCCCGCTATTTTCCCCCGCTATCCCTCTCCCCACCTTACTGGGAAAACGTTTAAACCCTCCTTTTCCCCCCACTGGGATCCCCCATCCCCTTAAAAAAGCGGGAAAACTCTCCCCGCTAAAAAAAAACCCTCCCCGGACCCTTCCTGTGGGTGCCAACAAAACCCACCATCCCCCAACCTTCCCCTTTTTTTTCAAACTTCTGGAACGCTTGGGCAACCCCCTCCCAATCCCCTACTTCCCGTTTTAAATCCCTTTGGGGTCCTCACAATTTAGGTTCCCCCGCACCCTACACTCCACGAAACGCTTTTAGTTAAAGTCTCTAAAAAGTCTCCACACTGCCCAAAAACTCAGGGCCCAAAAACTCCCCTTGTTTGTTCTTCTTTGGTCCTCCGCAGCGTTTTTACCCCTGTTTAAACACCATCTTTCCTCAGCATGCTCCAGCCCCAAAGGGGAACCAGACACTGCCCTCCGGGTTGGGTCTCTTCCTACCTCTCTGAAACCCTTCTTTAGTTCCCCATTTTCATGTTTTACTTCCTTTTCCTCCCCCTTGCCGTTGGGGGCACCCAAGGGCAGTTTTTTTTGGCCACTTCCCCCCTTTTCATTTTTCCCATACAGCCCCCCTTGGCCCCAAAACCCTCAGTAAATTTTTGGGTTCCAGTACCCTCTCTACGCTGAAGACACCAATTATAACACCCTCTTCCCGAACCACAAATCCTACCGCTTCTAAAAAAAAACACCCCTTGACTGTCTTTTTTCTTTTCCCCCGACATCATTCCTCTCCTATCTCCAACTAAACCTCACCCAAAACCAAAAATTCTTGTTTTTTTTCCCCCCTCTACTAACCAACCCCCATCTCTATTTCTCTTTTAGGTTTGGCATCACCGTAACTCCTAGGGCAGCAGGCCCGCTGTCCCTTGGGGGGTTTTTTAAACTCCGATCTGGGCCTTTACCCCCTATATCCAATCCCTGGCCCCTCCTTTCACTTGCACCTCAAGAAAATTTTTCCAGAAACCGTCCTTTTTTTCACGGGAAACAAAATCAAACTTCATTGTTTTCTTAAACCCTTCTCGTCGACTACTGAAAAACCCTTTCTTTCGGTCCCCCCCCTCGTAAACCTCCCCTCCCCCAATCAACCTGAATGCAGACCGGGAGTCTTTTCTTTCCCTTTTGGCGCAAAAACTGATGCCTCAAACCCGGGTTTACCCCCCGCTGCACTTTTGGTTGCCCATCCATACAAATACAGCATAAACTCCTCCCCTTTCACCCCTAAAGCCCCACATGCTGCACCCCCCTACATCTCCTTTCCCCAACTCTGTCTACCACCCCCGGGCCCCCCTCTCCCTCACAGACGGACAACAAACTACAGACTTTCAAACATCCGAACCAACCCCCTGCCCGTCTTAAAGATTTTTGGAAAGTGCTGCACCCATTTCTCTGGAATAACCTACCACGAAAACCCTCAGCAAAAATCCCAGCCTTTGTGGGGGGGGGGTTTTAAAAGTTTCCAAAAACACAAAACTCCCCAGGGGGCCTACCCAAAAAACCTAATTGCTAAACCCACAAAATTTCTGTCCACCCCTAAAACTAGGCCTCACAGGCACTTATCTGTAAAATAAAGAAAAGTCCCGGGGGGCAGGTTTGCCCAAATCTTTATTTAAACTTTTCCCCCTATTTATAAAACATGGCTGGGCCCTTGTAAATTTAGCACTTCTCCCCCCTTGTTTCCCCAGGCACCCTCTTAGATTGTAAGCTCTTGTGAGCAGGGCCCTCACACCTTGTATCTCACCTGTAAGTAGCTTTCACTGTGTAATGTCTGTTTTTTGTCTGTAATTATACCCTCTAGATTGTAAAGTGCTGCGAAATTTGTTGGCGCTATATAAATAAAGATTATTATTATTATTATACTCCCTTTAGCTCAGGAATGTCTGAAACTTGGGTGTAGTTCTGGAATAGGCACCACCTTGGATTATACAGCAGTTATCTCTATAAGCATAATATGTGGTGTCCATTTTAGAAACACATTAGAAAAGAGTTATACAGGCAGCTTTTACGTGCCATAATATAAAGGCATACGTGGTGTTATACTCAGGGCCATCTTTTCCATTGGGCACACTAGGCAGTTGCCCGGGGGCCCCACAAGTATGGGGGCCCAAGGTGGTATATATATGTCCCAGGAATACAAGAAACATACCCTGGATCCCTTGGTTGGCTTTACTTATTTAACCGTTCGTGTGTTTTTAGCATGTGCAATCAGTTAAAAACCGTGGTGGAGAAGGGAGCCAAAGACTCCCTGCCGTGCCAATTAGTCTTGTAAGCTAGCGGTGCCCAGACATAAGTGGTGTGATAATATGGGTGTGCTTGGTGGTAGCTAGAGGCATGATCTAGTGTGATGTCATGCAGGCCCGGACTGTCACAGACCCAGCCATGCAACCATCACAGCCGCCACCTGCACCGCGCGGTGCAAGCAGCGGCCGAGGCTGAACAGACGGGATCTTCTGATCCTGTCTGTTCAGCTCCCAGAAGGCCACGGGGCAGGTGCGCGATGTGATGACGTCATCGCGCGTCTGCTTCCGCAGCCGCGTGATGTGACGACGTCATCGCGCGTCTGCTCCCGCAGCCCGCAGTCGGGTGAGAGCGCGGCCCGGAGCAGGAGAAGAAGGAGGAAACAGGTGAATATTATTGCTATGGTTTTTTTTTTTTAACAAATTACTGGCCCTGCCTGTCTAGAACACTGGTCCTGCCTGCCTAGAACACTGGTCCTGCCTGCCTATAACACTGGTCCTGCCTGCCTAGAACACTGGTCCTGCCTGCCTAGAACACTGGTCCTGCCTGCCTAGAACACTGGTCCTGCCTGCCTAGAACACTGGACCTGCCTGCCTAGAACACTAGCCCTGCCTGCCTATAAAAGTAGCCCTGCCTGCCCATAAAAGTAGCCCTGCCTAAGATAGCCCTGCCTGCCTATAACATTAGCCCTGCCTGCCTATAAAAGTAGCCCTGCCTGCCTAGAACACTAGCCCTGCCTGCCCATAAAAGTAGCCCTGCCTAAGATAGCCCTGCCTGCCTAGAACATTAGCCCTGCCTGCCTATAAAAGTAGCCCTGCCTGCCTATAAAAGTAGCCCTGCCTGCCTATAAAACTAGCCCTGCCTGCCCATAAAAGTAGCCCTGCCTAAGATAGCCCTGCCTGTCTATAACACTAGCCCTGCCTAAGATAGCCCTGCCTGTCTATAACACTAGCCCTGCCTAAGATTGCCCTGCCTGTCTATAACACTAGCCCTGCCTAAGATTGCCCTGCCTGTCTATAACACTAGCCCTGCCTAAGATAGCCCTGCCTGTCTATAACACTAGCTCTGCCTAAGATAGCCCTAACAACACAAAGAAAATGCAGTCAGCTCACCTAAAATGCAGGCTGGTACCACTTTTAGAAGCGCACGTCCACTGCTCCAGCAGCATAGTCCATAGGTAATATCCAAAAACGTAGGAGGACAGCGCACACACAAAGTGATCCAAAATAATGTAAAATCACTATTTATTAACAATTAGTTAAAACACCAATAGAGGCATAAATGAAGAGCAAAGAGAAAAAGCACCTATGTGCAGGTCTAACGCGTTTCGGGCATATTCAGCCCTTAGTCGTAGCCTACGTAGGCTACGACTAAGGGCTGAATATGCCCGAAACGCGTTAGACCTGCACATAGGTGCTTTTTCTCCTTGCTCTTCACTTATGCCTCTATTGGTGTTTTAACTAATTGTTAATAAATAGTGATTTTACATTATTTTGGATCACTTTGTGTGCGCTGTCCTCCTACGTTTTTGGATATTACCTAAGATAGCCCTGCCTGCCTAGAACACTAGCCCTGCCTGCCTATAAAAGTAGAGCACGAAAATGCTGACAAGGAAATGTCAGTCTGTAAACTCCTACACTTAACAACAGCTCAACAACAATTAGGATAAAGTGTATCTAAAATATAACATTTATTTCAATAAGATTAAAAAATCTATATAGAGCAATGACCCAAAACACATAATCAAAAGTGCACATAAAACGGTAGGTATATGGTATTGGAACAATATCACTGTCCCTATTACAATCCTACATATCTACCATAGGTCCCTACCTAGCAAAAATAGGGTACCAGCTCCAATAAAGAGCGACCCTGTACAGGAACCTAGCCCTACTATGCAAAGCCCCTATTATACCCTATACTGGTGAGTAGAATACAAAATCTCAATTAACAATAATGTCCCAACATGTTTCTACCTTACTTGTGGCGTCATCAGGGGACTGAAAATAGCCAGTAACTGAGAATAAAGCTCTAAGAAAAGAAAAACAAACCAAGAGCAAACATTAATCACCTATAAAAGTGTTAGGAAAGAAAAAAAAAAACAACAACAGCCGGCTACCAATGCACATCACTTACCGGTTACTGTTATACAAGGCCAATGAACCAAGACATCTAGGAGCATATGGCTCCAAATTTATCAGGGGAGGGCATGGTGCCCCAAACCACATGTGAAGATTAGGGGGCCCTTTTAAAGCTAACTCCGGCACAGGGACGCTCCGAGTCCCCGACCATTTGACCGTGAAATTTCCCCGCTTTAGCATCACTGCTTTAAGCGTCCAAAGCGACCGGGGCCCTCTTTATTCCCTGAGGAATCGCCCAGCATAGTAGCGCTATTACACGCTTTGCCCCAGGAAGGGAGTGTTTTTTAGCTTCCAAGAGCGGTTTATAGCAACTACATGGCTAAAAGTAAACCCCAATGCAGGAAATTAGAAATGGCAGCGACAAGCTGCCAAAAGAGTCATTTATGCTATATAAGGTGGTAACGTAATCAGAGAACATATCAAACAAGTACAAAAAATAAAATTTTAAAATGGTTAAAAAACAGATTTTAACGAAGGCAGGACTATAAATTATTATAAAAAGCAACTGAATTTCAGCTGTTATTCAAAACCCCCTGGGTTGAGGGCCCCAAAGGTTATAAATCCAAAAACTTTCTTTTTTTTAAAATTCTAAATCAAAATTCCCTTTTGGATATGGGGAAGCTTTATCAAGCCCCCTAATTTTGAGACCATTATAGGAGCCCCCATGCAACTCCACATTGCCTGGAGACGTGTTCCCTCCCCTTTTTTTAAAATCTCCTTATGCCCCAGACCTACGTCAACGGGATTGTTTTACCAATGTATATTACCCCATGGACACTGAATTCTATAAAACTCCTTCGGCGAAATTAAGAAAGATTGATTGGAATTCTTTCCCCCGTTTTCAGACTTTTAGGTTTTCCCAGTTTAAATAATATACACAGGAAACCCCTCACCGAAACAGCCTTTTTGGGTGTTATCTAACCTGTTTTTTGGTGACGGTCGTTGTAGTGGGCCGACACTAAAAGATCTTTCAAAATTTTCCTTTCCCGGGGTTGTA
>JAODAL010054504.1:0-24588 GCA_025379985.1 Phyllomedusa bahiana
TTACGGCTTGGAACTCTCCATCTCGGCTCTCACAAGCCTTTATTCCTAAATGGTGCAAGTCCCCCATTTGGAAAAGGGGAGGGCCGGCAGTACCAACAATTTTGGCAGAACATGGTCCTCTGCACCTTAGGATGTTGGACCAAATTTTTTTGCTTTTTTGCAATCGCCCGCTAACGACGCTCCCATGATACGACAGCAGGAGCATCTGGCCCGGGAGATGAGTCAAAGAGAAACAGCTCCCTTCTGCAGAGGGGGGGGAGCCTTGACGGGCGCAATGGCATGTTCCCTGGGCGCCCCTGTTGCTGCGGGGGCAAAGGGACCCCCACATCTGAGCCATTTTTCTCCGGGCCACCGGGAGGGTGACCTGCATGTTTGACGGGGGCCTTGGCCAACGTTACCCCTGGCCACGCTTCACTTTCTCCCACAAATCTACATAACCCAATTGGGCCCCCCGGGTGTCTTAGCAAAAAACTGCTACACCCCGATAGCTGATTTTACCGCCAATGCTCCCACTGAGTACTACTCCCGCCCGGCCCGCGACCCCTTGCCGACTTCTTGGACCTGGGGAGGGGGTTTTTTCCCCCGGGGCCGCTTGGCCCCGACCCACACGCGCTATTCCTGCTGACTCAGGGCCACACAACCCCTTGCGGCTGCCCCGCCTACGCCAAGCTAGCCCCTTCTCCTAAATGATGAAGCCCTTCCCTCCCCCTCCCAAGTCGTGGCTTCACATCACTATTTGTGTTTCTCGTCTTTGCTGTCCCATCACCGTTTTGGTATCAGAGGCGACCCCTCACAACATCCCCTCCCATGCCACTCTCAACTCTATATTTTTGCTCCCTCTGCAAGAACGGGGAATATTGGCCCCATTTCTTCGCTCCAATAGCTGCGACTGCCCCCCCAAATTGTTCACCTCCTAATAGGGCCTGACCCAACCACATAGTAGATCTCTGGCTGGGGAAACCCGGATGGGACAAGGGGTTGAGGACAGGAGGGCCCGCTGACCCGTTCCCGGGCCATGCCAACAAAGGGTTTTGTCTGACGTTCCACCGACCTTGCGGGGGTTGTAAATTTTCATCTGGGAGGAAGGGAAAGACCTATAAACAAACAAGAACCATTGGGTTGCTGAACAACCCCGGCCGCTAGATACAGGGGCAGTTTGGCCTCACCGTTTGACCCCTCTGGGACGTCCCCTTGCGTCGCGCCCGGGCCTGCCCGGGGATTTTTGGCCTCTGGCCACCGCGGGTGAAGAGCCTGCCACCTCTCTGTCTGACATACTTTTTTTTCTAAAATGACAGACACTTTTTTGATGAAGATATCTGTTAGATAAATACACACCCTTTTTGACTCCAAATGAACCCATAAAAAAGCTTGGGTAAACCTTGGGTTTAAAAATTGTGCTCCACAAATGGCCGGGGAAAAATTTTATTTGTATGTGTCGTTTAAAAACATATTTTTTTTACTGAATGTAAAAACACAAACACTTAAATTTAACCTTTAGATATGAATTTTTACACGGCCCAAAATTGCTTCTTTGGGGGGTGAAAAACAAGTTTCTTTTACAAGTACAACTGCAAAAAATACTTAGATCCCTTGGATGAAATTGCGCAAAAGAAAAGAGCAGCCAAAAACACCACTTTGTAGCGTGTTACAAAGGGGTATTTTATCTCACAACAAGAAAAAACTTTTTAATTAACCTTCCTTTTGAATTATTCTACAGGAAAAATGTATTTTTTGCTGGTGAAAAAGACATTTATTTTAGTCACCACAACAAAACAACGCTTAATTAACCCTGGATGTAAATTGCGCAAAAAATTAGCACCAAAAAAAAACCAGCTTTGTAGCGGTTTTCAATGCGGAATTTACGGGACACAGCAAGAAAAAACTTGTAATTTAAACCCTTGTTGTAATTAAGCTCAGGCAAAATGTCTTTTTTGGCGATGAAAAAGACGGGTTTTTTTTTGTCCCACGCACTGAACAACGCTTAATTAACCCCCGGATGTAATTGTGCAAAAAAATTGACAGCCAAAAAATACCACTTTGTACGGTTACAATGGGTGTTATTTTATGCTACACAGCAAAAAAGAAAAAACTTGAAAAATTAACATTCGGGGGGTTGGGTGAAAATTTTGCTACAGGCAAAAGTCTTTTTTGCGGTGAAAAAGGGTTTTAAAATTTTGTCCCACAACCAAACAACGCTTAAAAATTAACCCCCCATGAAATTGCGCAAAATAATTTTAGCGCCAAAAACACTAGCTTTTAAGGGGGTGTTACAATGCGGAAATTTTTTCGCTACACCACAAGAGAAAAACTTGTAAAACCCCTTTCCTTGGAATTATGCACAGAAAAAAAGTATTTTTTTGCCGGGGGAAAAAGACGGTTTTTTTTAGTCCCCCCACGCAGCTAACAAAAGCTTAATTAACCCCCGATGAAATTTGTGCAAAAGAAAGGGGGCACCAAAAAACTACCACTTTGAGCTGTTACAATGGGGTGTATTTTACGGTACACACAAGAGAAAAAACTTTGTAATTAACCTTCGCTTGTGAATTATGCTCCAGAAAAATGTATTTTTTTGCCGGGGGAAAAAGATGGTTTCTTTTTTGTCACCACAGCACAGAACAACGCTTAAAAAAACCCCTGGATGTAAATTCCAAAAGAAAAGAGCACCAAAAATGAAGTGGTATTTTATCTAAAAACGCTGTTTCTTTAAATAATACAACAGGGAAAAGGCTTAGATCACCCTTGGGTTTCAATGGCGTGAGCAGAAGCAAAAAAATGAATGCAACGCAAATGGCGCACACGGCTTCAGATCCAAATCCCAAAAACAGAAAAAGAACGTTAAGAGAACATCCCCTTTAGACAAGCTTACAACCCCCAAAACGCTGTATAAAAATAGTTCTTTATACACTATTATAAAACACAGCGGCACACCTTCCCAAATCATACAGGAGAGCAAAGAGCTCCCAGCATCGGCCCGGACTTAATAGTGGGTGACGTCAAAGAATCCCGCCGGGCCCCCTGATTGGGTTCATCTCCACATGTCAGCAGGTAGCCCTTTTTCCTCCCCAAATTCTTTTTCCATCCCTCAAATAACCATGTAAAAATACCTAAGATGATTGGAGAATGGGTAATAACACATAGCCACAGATGGCACAATACAATATGGGGGGTGACGGACAACAACAGCAAAGCATGAGGTCATAGAGTGGCACAATGACATTCGGAGGGGGCAGCAAAATCAGAACCCAAAAAGGGCCAATGACACAGTTGGAGGAACGGCACAACACAGCAGCATAAGGGCATAGAGTCCAATGACCAGTGGGGGGGAGGTGACGCAGCAGCATCAGCAAAAGCACAGAGGCAGAGAGTGCACAATGACACATGTGGAGTACGGCACAGCATAGGGCAGAGAGTGGCACAATGACATTCTGGGGGTGGCCAGACAGGAAAGGGCCACAGAGTGGCACAAGACAGAGTGTGGGGTGCTGGTAAAGAGGTGGAGGGAGATGGAGCAACTGGCAGCAGATTGGGGGGCTCAGGGGGGGGCAGCATCAAATAGTGCCTGAGCGGTGTAGTTTAATCCAACTCCCTTTCTCTAATTTTGGGGGAGGCGTCATGGCTGATTAAACTGATCCTAAGGGATTGGGGGGGAAATCCGCCGACCCTGCCTGATTCATCTTGACAAAGGTCATTTTCCACATTTTTTTGGGTTTTCAACGATTCTTCTCCGGTAAATGGCACCCCCGCACTGAAAAACCCGCTCTGCCCCACACTGGGCCGGCAGGGGCCTTTTTCCCACTGAAAAATCGACAAGTTGCAAACCACACATCCATTTGGCCCCCCGTATCCACGGATCTCTAACTGGGGGGGGAGAGTGCTTCCAAGTAGGCCACCAAATCGGTTTGGGGCTCTCCAGGGCCTGCGCTGCTGCGGGGTGCCTTCCCCACAGCGGGTGAAGGGAAACTGCCATCAACGACTCCAGACTTAGGTTGCTGCTGTTGGAGCTGGCACTGCTCCTACCCCCACCTTGCAGTGGATTACTTGAATTTAAAATTCCCTAATTCAACAGGAGATATTGAAATAATGGCACAGAAAAAGCAGTCTGTATTTCTATCCCAATACAACACTATCAGGAGTGAGTGGATTACATAAATTTAAAATTCTCTAATACAACAGGAGATATTGAAATAATGGCGCAGAAAAAGTTGTCTGTATTTGTATCCCAATAAAACACTATCAGGATTGAGTGGATTACTTGAATTTAAAAATCCCTAATACAACAGGAGATATTGAAATAATGGCACAGAAAAAGCAGTCTGTATTTCTTTTAACCAATTTTATTAAGTAATACCGGTTTACATGAGGTGTAAGTAATGTATTTCTATCCCAATACAACACTATCAGGATTGAGTGGATTACTTGAATTTAAAATTCCCTAATACAACAGGAGATATTGAAATAATGGCACAGAAAAAGCAGTCTGTATTTCTATCCCAATACAACACTATCAGGATTGAGTGGATTTTTAGAAACTGAAATTCCCTAATAATACAACAAGTGAGATTGCAATGTATATGGGGCAGAATTACACCCACCCTGGACACCCTGGGAGAAGACCCCACAAACTAAACAAAATGATAACGCTGGTGGCATTAAATTTAGGCAACTGAGCCCCAGTCTCTGATAAAAGCAGCTTCTTTCAGGATGAGTTGTATAGAGCAATGGGATCCAGAACGCTGAGTGAGAAAGTAACAGACATATAGTGGTCTTTTTCCCCCTCCCTGAATAAAGCTGTATAATGAGATCTGTGTAGCAGCAGATACAGATCACTGAGTGAGCAAGTAACAGACTTGTAATGGTCTTTTTCCCCCTCCCCAATCGCTAATTAACCCCTTCACGACCCTGGGCGTATGAGTACGTCCCAGGGCCGCTAAGGGGCTTTGCAGAGGGATCGCTCCGCCACTAACACCCGGTAGTAACAGCGCCGGTGGGTGGCTCCGCCCGCTGGCGCTGTTTAACCCATCAGACACTGCGGCAAAGATGGCCGCGGCATCTGAATGAACGGCGATCGGTGCCGCGCACCGATCGTTACGGTCCTCGGCATAGCTGCGCCGATCCGACGACCGGGCATGGTGGTGGGTAGCCTTGTGAAGGCTCCCGTCACTTCTCCTGGCCGATTTTCCCCACTTCCGTCCGCAGACAGGAAGTGGGGAAACCGCCATCTTTGTACACCCTAATGCATTGCCTATGCAATGCATTAGGTTGTATTAACAATCGCGCCCCCTAGTGGTCAAGCACCATAGGGGGACTAAATGTTACAGTAAAAAAAATAAATAAATAAAGTATTAAAGTACAAAAAAAAAGTATTAAAAGTTCAAATCACTCCCCTTTACCCATTTTACAAATAAAATCATTAAAATAATAAAAAAGTTACACATATTTGGTATCGGCGCGTCCGAAAAATTCCGATCTATAAAAATATAACATCATTTATCCCGTACGCTGAACACCGTAGAAGAAAAAAAATTCAAAACGCCAAAATTGCATTTTTTGGTCATTTTACGTCACTCAAAAAATGGAATAAAAATGATCAAAAAAGTCGCATGCATTCCAAACTACTAGCGATA
The DNA here is from genome assembly GCA_025379985.1 of Phyllomedusa bahiana. NCBI lineage: Eukaryota > Metazoa > Chordata > Amphibia > Anura > Hylidae > Phyllomedusa > Phyllomedusa bahiana. The sequence continues at coordinate 5,625 of JAODAL010054504.1, forward strand.
AAAATTACACTTCAGCCCGCAAAAAATGCACCCTCACTGACATCCGTAGGTGTTAGTACAAAAAAGTTATTGGTCGCACAAACTGGAGCCGCTGCGCAAATGTCAAAAATAGAAAATGTTTGGAATTTTTTTACGGTACCAAAATATAATGGAAATCCTACATGTTTGGTATTGCCGGATGCGTAACAACCTGTAGAATACAGATATCACATTATATTCACCGAAGATTGAACGCCGTGAAAGCAAAACCCCCGCAAACATGGCGAAAATAAAAAAATTTCACAATTTGTCCCACTTGGAATTTTTTTGCGGTTTCCCAGTATATTCTATAGTATAGTGAATAACACCATTAGAAAGTACATCTTGTCCTGCAAAATAAAAGCCCTCATGTGTCTATGTAGGTGGAAAAATAAAATAGTTATGGCTTTCAGAAGGCGAGGAGGGAAAAACGAACGTGTCACAAAAAAAAAACGCCGGGTCCTGAAGGGGTTAAAGCTGTTTAATGAGAGCTGTGTAAGAGCCAGATCAGCAGCACAGACACTATGCCATGTGAAAGCGCAGGTGCCGTCCGGACTTATATAGTACTGTGACGTCACAGAATCCCCCCAGTCTCTGATTGGCTTCATGTCTGTGCATGTCATTAAGGGTCCTCCTTTCTTCCTCCCAGAGTTCTCTGCCCCGTGTAACGCCATGTGCTTGCAGCCATTTTAGCAATTAAAAACACGCTTCGTTCCCGCGAATCACCCTAATCTTCAGCTTTGTGCAGAATCGAAGTTTTCCTGAAATTCTAAACGAATTCCACTTAGAATCGATTCGCCCATCTCTAGGTAGGAACAGGTTCATGTTATCTTGGTGGCTGTGCTTCAATTTACTGGTGCTCAGTTTCTCTTGTACCCCATAGTGAGGTGGGCATGGCTGAAAACAAGTTCTGCGACCATAAGCAAAATGTTTGTCTTCAATGAAGATGTATTTGTTGGTTTCTTCATCTTGCTCACACAGATGTTGCCTATGATAACCCAGACTAGGTCAAAGCATTGGGCAAATGGAGTACATTGTACAATTCAGTACATTGATCTGCTGACGAGCATGTCTCTACCAAGCAAGAGTAGAATTTATGCACTTGTTGGTATTAAAGTATAGACCTTAGATGAGAATGATGAAGAGTGGCATCTGGTAAAGGGATCACCTCTTTGTTGGATGGTATCTGATTGAACTCAAGTGTGAGTAAAGGTATCTCAAGATTGCCCTTGAGAGAAGCTGCAATAAGTCCACTGGCTCTTCTTCCAGAAACCTCAAAATTGCCACTACAAGTGCCCAGGGTGTAAGCGTAGGGATCTACTTTTAAGTTTAACAGATCAAAGAGTGCAGATCTTGCAAGTGATTGGTTGCTCTGGTCATCCAAGATGGTGTACACCTTTCAGAGTCCTATATGACTGTCCTTGGAGTATACATTGACTAGACATATCTTTGCACAGGATTTGTCACAAAAGTCATCTCTGCAGACTTCTGTGCAATGAGAAGATACAATAGTAAGATTTGCTGTGTGATCTGATTTTTTCCGAAAATTTTGTTGTGGGACGGGGAAGTTAGTGTGGATTGGTTTGAGATGGGTAAAAGTGCCTGCACATGTCCTTTGCTACCAACCTATGCACTTAACGCGACGTAAAAACTTAGAAAATATTCAAAATGGTCACTTTGTGCGGGTTAGAGATGGGGAATTGATTTAAAAAAAGTGGGTTTTCGTTTGAATTTCGGGAAAACTTTTTTCCGGGGTTTATTTAAAACCCTTTTTGGGGGTTTCAATTCAAAAATTTTAACGGGTTTTTACAGCCACATACCAGTTAATTTTTTCCGGGTGATTTCTGTACCCAATTTATATCCAAGGGTTATTTTAAGCCTGTTTGTGCTTTCTATTAGTAAAACACACGCTTTTTTTTTTTGGCGCCATTACCAGTAAAATTTTTTCCTGGTGATTTCTGGAGGAAATTTTGTACCCAAAAGGTTACCCAACCCTATTTGTGCTTTTATTCAGTAAATCCCAAAACTTTTTACACCCAAAATCCCGTTTTTTTTTCCTGGTGATTTTGGAGGCATTTATATAAAGGGTTATTTTAAGCCTTTTGTGCTTTCATATTCAGTAAAATCACGCGTTTTTACACGCTAAAACCATTAATTTTTTTGGGTGATTTTGGAGGCAATTTTACCCAAAGGGTTTCCCAAAGTTTTTGTGCTTTTTTTTCAGTAAAAAATTTACGCGTTTTTACCCCCCATCCCATTTAAATTTTTTCCTGGTGATTTCAGTAGCCCCAATTTATACCCAAAGGGGTTATTTAACCCTGTTTGTGCTTTTATTTTCATTTAAAATAGACGGCGTTTTTACACGCCAAATACCATTTTTTTTAGGTGTTTTCGTAGTGAAATTTGATAAAAGGTTACCCAACCCTGTTTGTGTGTAACGAGGGGCGCCTTTGCTCCCCCCCGGGGGCCGAGGCGCACCCGGCCCCCTTTCCCCCGGGGGTCCCTCCCCGGGATGGGTAGCGGTGCTGGCCGTGGGACGGGCAAGGGGCATTCCCAAAACCCACCACCAACGCTTTCCTGCTCCGCCGCACTCGTCCAAACCCCACTCACCAACCGCTTTCCTGTCCGTGCTTCCCTCCCGGGCCGTGGCGGCGTGCCTGCCCCTGGCCCCGTGTCCTTGAAAATTTTAAAAGGGGCCACCCAACCATTTTGGGCCCGGTTGCCAGGTGTCCCCCTATTTTTGGTTGGTCCAGGGGGATTTCCCCTTGCTGGTCTTTGTTCCCCCGAGCCTTAGAAAAAAACGTTCTAAGTGTTTCTTCCCTTGCCGTGTACCAGACCTCTTGTACGTTTTCGACTTCTGAATCTTGCCCCCTCCCCTTGACCTTCACCTGCCCCGATACGGTTCCCGCCTCTCAATTCTGTCCCTCACTGCACCTGGGTGCCGCCGAAGCCCCCCGTCGGGGGTAGGATGTGTTGAGCGATTACTTTGACTATTGTATCGGGTCGATAGTATTGGGCAATTATCAAGGATTTCCGATAGTCGATAATGATTTCGCCGATGACATTAAAAATCTAGGGGAGGGGGGTACAACACCTTCATTATTACACCCAAACGGGGTGAGAAGTGGAATTAACACCCAAACAGCAATTGGTACGTGCTACATCTTAGGCAACACACTTGGTTATAAAAGTCACAGAAAAAAGTCACAGCCCATTCCCTGTCTTGTACACAGCATGACCCTTAAAAACCTATGACCCCAAATTAAAAAGTGCCAGAAGCAGTATGATTTGAACCATTTTTTACTTGAACTGGAATTAAATACCCCTTCCGGGAAAGCAGCAGAGCCAAAAAACCTGCATGACCCCGATTAAAAAGTCCCGGAAAAAGGAGTTTTCAACCCCATTTTATTATTGGACTTAGACACCCCGTCCGGGGCCACAACATGAGCCCAAACCTGCATGACCCCAGATTAAAAAGTAAGGAAAAAAAAGGTTCTTTCAACCCCCTTTTTAGTTTCACTAGAAAAAGACTATCCCTTTTTGGGGCCACAGCAGGGCCCCAAACCCGCAGGCCCCCCAGTTTTAAAAAGTGCCGGAAAAAGGAGTCTTTGAACCACCCTTTAGTTTCCTGGACATTGACTAAACCTGTTCTGTACCCGTATGCCCATTAAACCTGTCTGCCCCCAAGATTAAAAAGTGTGGGAAAAAGGAGCTTTAAACCCCTTTAGTTGAATGGACATTAATATCCCCCTGTCCGGGGCCCACCCTCCCCCAAAATCTGCATCCCCCAGATTTAAAAAGTGCCGGAAAAAGGAGTTTTGAACCAATTTTATTGAAGGGACATTACTATTTTTCCGGGGCCCAAGATGGCCCCAAACCTGCATGACCCCCCAGATTTAAAAAGTCCGGAAAAAAAGGAGTTTTTTTAAACCCCATTTTATTAAAGGGAATTGACTAATACCTGTTCGTCCCACAGTAGCCCATTAAAACCCTGTTGCCCCACAGATTAAAAATGGGGGAAAAGGAGTCTTTGAACCACCATTTAGTTGAACGGACTTGACTAAATTTTCCCTGGGCCACAGAGGCCCCAAAAACCGCAGACCCCGGGTTTAAAAAAAGTCCCAAAAAAAGGGAGTCTTTAACCCCTTTTTAGTTTAGGGACATTGACTTCCTGTTCTGTCCCACATTTATCCCCATTAAACTGTTGACCCACAGAAAAAAAATGGGGGAAAAAGGGGTCTTTGAACACCATTTTAGTTGAACTTGACATTGATATACCTGTCCTGGGCCACAGCTGACCCCCAAACCTAGCCCCCCAGTTTTAAAAAAGTCCCGGGAAAAAGGGTTTTGAACCACCATTTTAGTTTCATGGACATTGATTTTTTTCCGGGCCCGCGAGCCCCAAACCTGCATGACCCCCAATTTAAAAAAAGTGCCGAAAAAGGAGTCTTTAAAACACCTTTTAGTTGAATGGACTTGACTATATCTGTTTGGCTACAGCATGGGCCCCAAACCTGAAAACCCCCAGATTTAAAAAGTGGGGAAAAAGGAGTCTTTTAAAACACCTTTTTATTGAACTGGACATTGACTATTTTTTTTTTTTTTCCCGGGCCCAAAGCATGACCCCCAAAAACCGCAATGCCCCCCAGTTTTAAAAAAATTTTGGGGAAAAAGGGGTTTTTTAACCCCCATTTTAGTTGAAGGGACATTATTTTTCTGTCCTGACCGCAGTATGACCATTAAACCCTGTTGACCCCCAGTTTAAAAAAAGTGCAAAAAAGGAGTCTTTGAACCCCTTTTTATTTAAAAACTGGACATTGACTAACCGAGAAACCCCTAATCTGTTAAAGTTTTCCCTGTACCCCCTTGTCAATTCGAGGAATTTTGTTCAGCTTTTTTGTATATGCAAGTTTTTTGTAGTTTAATTCTAGAAAAACCCCTTTTAAAATGTATGGAATCCCACACGTCTTTTTTTCTTTTTTTTTAATTTTATTAAATAGTTGTTCCCCCTAAAAAATTGTGCTATGTTAAAATCTTGCAAAAAAAGTTATTTTGCATATGTGCCATTAACAGTGTCCTACCCATTCCCGTTTTGACAGCACCATCACCCCTTTAGCCACTTTGACAATTGTGAATAACAAATGTCTGTTAGAAACCCATTTTTTAAAATAGGACCCGTAGTCTAGCTGCATTTCACAGCAAATGCCCCAAAAATTCAAAAAAATGACCCCTTTATCACTTTTACAATTGTGAAGTAAAATGTCTGTTAGAAACCACTTTTTTTTGAATAGGGCCTGTAGTATTGCTGCTTTCAAAGAAAAAGACCCCCAAAAAAATTTAAAAAAAGATTCTCGCCACTTTAAAAAATTTTGAGGGAAAAAAAGCCACTTAAAAGCCACATTTCTGTTCCAAAAGGGCCCTATTAAGCTTATCTCACAGCACATGACCCCAAAAAATTTAAAAAAAGAAATTTTTCGCCACTGTTAAAAATTGTGAGGGAGAAAATGCCCTTAAAGCCACATTTTTGTTCCCAAAGGGGCCCTGATTATAACTGTATCTCACGCCCCGACCCCAAAACCATTGACATTGCGAAAAAATTCTAAAGATAAGTGAGTAAAGGGAAAAAACGTTTTGTCATGAAACCCTTTCTGTCTTTTTTTAGTTTCCCCACGCAAAAACCCCGCAAAAAGAACTTTTGGGAATGAGAAAAAAAAAAATTTCAGGTAGAAAATTATCATTTAAAAAAAAAGTTTTCAAGAGGCCCTTTCTGTTTTTAAGAGGAATGTGAAGTAGACCGGCAATAATCGGTGACCTCGGCAATTGGGGCCCCCCAACATATCGAGATATGCCTTATTCTCTTGATGAAAGTCAAAGACCCCTTATCTGTGGAAAGCCCGGATGCGTTTGTCTGTAAAGACCCCTTTAGCTGTGCTGAAAAGGTCCCTCAGAATGACGTGGTGCTGGGAGGCAACACCCCGAGGCGTGGCGAGCAGTCGGGCCCTTTATCCCTTTTGGTACCCAGAAGTCAAAATTTGGGGCCGGAACCCTCCAAAAAAAATCGGGGTTGGAGCAGATGCGTGCCCATATCTTAAGGGTCTTGGTGTTGTTTGTGTGCCCTCATTAAAATGGTTGGTGAGGTGGTAAATAAAGATTTCCGAGGCACCCCTTAGGTTTGCCACATTGCGTGGCTGCGCCGCTACGGTACTTGGGACTTACTCTGTCAGTCGCTACGTTGTTTTCCCCGTGACATTTGAAGAAGTGAAGAAAACAAACAGTGTCTCCCGTTGATCAATACAAGGATCCATTTCCTGCTTTTTTCTCTCTTTTGGGTGGGTGGAAAGGGAAAATGGGTGATTTTTTTTTGTATTGGGGTTTTGGAGGGGGGCCCCATAACTGTTGTTCATTTTGTGGCCCTTTAAACGAGGATCATGGGAAGAAAAGGAGCATCCAAGCACTCATTGAGGTGGGGCCCTTTATTTCCAAGCCTTGGGTCGAGGGGGGAAAAAAAGATCTTCTCACCCTCCCCCGCCTCAAATTCCGCCAACATTTTCCAAGGCAGGGACGTCGGTAACGTCGGTGTTTAGGAATTCTCCTCCTCCTCCCCTTCCTCCCGGGACGCTTCAACACAGCCCCCACTTGCCTGAGATCACCCCGGAGCTGATGCGGCCCTTTCCTACCCTGGACCCCGAAACACGCCTAAGAAGACCCAAAAAAATTTTGAAACTGTCGGGCCTTGTGGATTCGACGGAGAGAAAGGCCTGTGTCCCCATCTGTGTCCGTCTCCTCCTCCGTCGGGCGGGACCGTGATTCGAGGCCCAAAGATGTTCCCAAAATAAGATCACCACAAAAGTCATCGACAAGGGCTTTTCCCCACTGGGCCATTTTGGTGGGTTTTCAAAACTGGCAAGGTGGTGCAGAGCCTTTTACTGCCCCCGCTCTCGGTGGTCAACACCCCCCGGGGCCCAACGGCTTGTCAGGCCCTGTGTCACTTGTACGCTAATGGCATGCCTGCTGCCACAATGCTGGGCTGTGGGGGGTGGGTTCCCCGTGTTGCCACGTCAACAAGAGACGGGTTTAGGGGAGACCGAGTGCGCTGAAAAAGCAGCCAGGCTGGTGAAAACAGGGTGCGACGGCGGAAGTGGGAATCAGACCTTTAGCCATTAGCAGGGAGTCCAGACCCGGGGTAGGCTTTAGAAATTTTGGACGACAAAATTCTTGTCACCCAGCCCGCGCTCGGTTCGTTGCGGAGAGCGTCCCAGTCTTTACCTGTTTGGGACGGCTCCAAAACAGATAATTTTAAAACGGGGTGGTTTTTTTGGGCACTTTTATGCCACCCGAGGCCTTGGGGGAAAAAGTCCGCACCACCCCGCGGTTTGAAGAGGGGCGCCCAGGGCCCGGAGCCACCCTCCACCAGAGACTCCACCCGCTCCCGTGGCTGTCACAGAATATAGCGGCCTTGGCCGTGCTTCTATTCCATGTGTCGGGGTCAATGGACTTTTTCCCCACACAGAGGACAACCGCTTAAATCTTGATAACCCTGGGTGGCCAGGGCGGGCGGATTTTCTGGGAAAAAAAAAAGTTTCTAGCATTGGTATTGGGGGGAGGCAAGGGGCCCTGAGTGCAGAAACATCTTTCCACCGACGGGGAAAGGGGAACATTTCCCAAGGCCAAAAAATGCGAATTCAGACTTTTGGGTTTGGATGGTTTGGTTAAAGGGGTTTTTTCTGCCCCAAACCCCGGAAGACAGAGGTGGCTGCTGACTGGCCCCTGTACGGCGTGCAGGTCATCAAACTGGGGGAAGGAGAAGGGGTAGGATGGGTCTCTGGTGGTGGGTTGTACTCGGGCGAGGTGGAGGGTGAAGGGAGGGTGTCCCTGGGCATGACCTTTAGGCTGGGCAGCTGGGAAAGCTTGGGGTGGCGGTGGGGGAGGGGCGGAGACAGAGGGGTTTACAGTGGTTGAAGCCTGGATCGGGGTGGCCTTTTTTTTGGCCAAGTGTTGCCTCCTTTCAACTATGCATTCTCTGCATGTGACGACTGTTGGGGGGGTGGTTAAACACCCAAATTCTTGCCTTATGATGCGTTTAGGCAAAGACGCTATGACATTGTGGGTGAATCAGAGGGTTCTCAAAGAGGCCCGGCTTGAGAGGGCCTGGGCCTTTTGACGGCGATAAGCGAGGAGCGGGGTTTCCCCGACCCTGGTTGGGGGAAATTTTTCAGGGACTTCTGCGACCCCCCCCCTCTCCCTTTTTGGGCGGGAGTCGTATGGGCACTACCCCATCATTTCCTCCTCGTCCTTGTGAAGCGCTGCAAGCAAATTTGCTGAAAAGACCACGTTGGATCCCCAATGTGTATCATTTCATCAACACAGGGGACTTGGTCGTCCTGCTTCTGCTCCGGAGCTGCGGGGTAAAGAAGAGGGACTGCAAGGTTTGCCAACCACCCGGGGTTTTTTCCGATTGCCGGCTTCCTTTCCTCCCCTATGGGATCAGTAATGGGCGCAGAGCAGAAAAATCATCCCCTTTGGCCTCTCGATCTTTGGAAATCCCTTTGACCCCCCCGCTTTTGTCATCAAAGGGTCTTCAAAAAAAGGATATCCACGTGGGGGGGTAAATGAGTTGACCTTTGGGCTGCTTTGTTGGACGGATGTGATGATGTGAGACGAATTTTTGGGCCGTGGATGGGAGGACGAGGGGGGTAAGATGCTGGATGCAGGTTGCATTAACCCCTGAAGAAAGATTAGCACGCGTTCGTTATGAGATTAAGGCTCGACCCAGCGATGACAGGCCCTGACGGTCTACAAACGCGACCACTGGCTTGGTGTTGTCGCCAGCACTGGAAGGGCACCTTCTCTGTACCTTACCCCCCATGTCCCACCCCCCTTTTGCTGTTAAACCTGCATTTGCTCCAGTTAAAAATAAAAAAATTTAAAAAGGGGAGGAAGATTTTGGAAAATCTTTTTTATAAGGTGGCAAATCACAGATATTCTTTAAATCCATCTAATTTTCTACAGCCAACTGGATTTTAAACTGAAATTTCTTGCGAATAACGTGAAATGCATCTGGGGAAAAACCCGTAGAAAAAATTAACAGTGTTTTCCTTCAGCCCCCGGGGTTTTTCAACTGCCCAGTAGGCTAGGAATGTAGTTTTCAAAAAATATCAACAAGTGCATATCGCACCAAACAAAAATTCAACGAGCCCAATAAAACTTTTTCAGAAGTTACACGAGAAAAATTGGTTTTTTCAGCAATGAAAAACAGAACATTTGCAGAAAATTTTTCGATCAAAATTGTCGACAACGGGGCTATTTGAAAAAACAGGAGCACCACGTGAAATACACTTTTAAAAATATTCGAAATAAAAGATATTTTTTGCATCTATCAATACACTGCGGTGACTAAAAAATTGCTTATTCAAATTTAAGTCAAGGTGGCCATGACAAAGCTGACCTCCCCAAAGTGAAAAAAACACCTATCGAAATGATAGGGAAAAAAAAGTTATTTTTTGCACCTATCATACACCTCTGTGACGAAAAAATTGTTGTATTAAAATTTAAGTGCAAATGGCTCTATGAAAAATTTCGGACTGGCTAAAGTGAAAAAAACCCTTTCTGAAATGCATACGGATAATAAAAGGTATTTTTTGCACCTATCATACCCCTCGGTGACAAAAAATTTGCTGTATTCAAATTTAAGTGAAAGGGGTTGTCATGAACAAAGGGCCTGCCCCAAAAGTAAAAAAAAAAACCCAACTAAATGAAAAGGGATAATAAAAGGTATTTTTTGCACCTATAAATACACCTCTTACTAAAATATTGCGATTCAAATTTAAGTGCAAAGTAGATCTATGAACAAACTGGCCGCGCCAAAGTGAAAAAACCCATCGAAAGTAACGGATAATAAAATATTTTTTGCCCCTGTCAATACACCGGGGGATAAAAAATTTGCGTATTCAAATTAAGTGCAAGGTTCTATGAACAAAGTGGCCTGCCCAAAGAAAAAAAAAACACCTACTAAAATGTATAGGATAAAAAAAGGGTTTTTTTGCACCTATAAATACCCCTGGGGTGACTACAAATTGCTGTTTCAAATTTAAGTGCAAAGTAGATCTATAAACAAAGCGGCCTGCGCCAAATGAAAAAACACTATCTAAAATGTATACGGATAAAAAAATTTTTTTTTATTAATAAGGGGATTTTTTTAAAATTTAAACAAAAAAAACGTGGGGGCCTAAAAAAAAAAATTCAGTAAGGGAAAAAAAATTTTTTAAAATGGGGCCAAAAAGGTTTTTTTGGAAAACTATGAAAAAAGCGGGCCCTGCCCCAAGTAAAAAAACACCTTTTTTTTTCCTTAAAATGTTTTACGTGAAAATTTTAAAAGGGGGATTAGGTTGGAAAAGGCACCTTTAACAAAAAATTACACCAAAAAAGCATTACAAAAAGATCGTATCCAATATAAAAAGGCTGCAAAACATACAAGTAATTTTTCCCAAAAAACTACCCAAAAAGTGTTAAAAAAAACCCATTGCAATCCCGGGTCTAAACACATCGGGCTGACAATACCCACTCCCCTTTAAAAAGATCCGCTGTCTGTCTGTGTTCACCCGCAACCCCCCCCCACACCCCCCCCCCCCCCCGGGGCGTACACGCAAGATGTCCTTTAAAATCTCACCTAAGTAACTAAAATCTGAAAATCCTAATCTACCAATTTTAATTTTACAGCTAATGCTAGTTGTCTGTGGAAACAAATAGAACAGTTTTGCGAGCGTTTTGGAGAGCCCCGAGACACGTCCTCTCTTATGTCACAGCCCACCACGACTGAACGGAAGGGGCTGTTCTTTGAAAAACGAGGTCATGTTTTTTTCCAGCCAATCGAAACCCATACTCATCCCAGTCAGACGTCGCACCCCCACTCACCCTGCTCTTTTCTCAAAGCTGATTTGCTGGCCCCCAAAAATTACAGGAAGCGCTAAAAAATGGCGCATTTTAATAGATTATGCGCAGATTTTTCACCAAAATTTACGCGGATCAAAAAAAATCCGATCAAAAAAAAACCCGGGGGCCGATTTCAACTTTGTCGAAAAATCGCTCAACATAGAGCGACCTAGTAGAATCCCCCACGAAAACCCACCCGTTTTGCGGTGGTTGGTGGATACGGGACCTTCTTAACTCCGCTCCTTGGCGCTTTGTTGCCACCTTGCTTGTCCAGGGGGATCCACTCCCCTGGCCCTACATTTTAGCCCACCATGGACCCCCCAGGTGCCCCTGCCAAGTCTTGCGGCTTACGCCCAAATGTTGCCCGCAGTCGCGAAGACGCGCAACGGCACAAAATTTGGGGGCCAGCTTCCCCTTTATGCGAAACTTCGGCGTCCCAGAAACAGAAAAACCGTTTCTTTGCCGGGGTTCCCGTTTCCCCCTCCGTTCCGCGGGCAACCAGGGGCCCGAAGTTTGCTACCATTGCCCCCCAAGTTTAAAGGGGATCCGAAGTTTGCAGGGGGTTTTTCATTCCCCAGTGCTCCATCACGGGGCTAGGCGGACCAGTTCTCCACGGAAAGGTCAAAAGTCGCGTTTTGGGACCCCCGCTTTCCGAAAAAACCCCGGCCTGGCGATCCCCCTTTGGGGTCGGAACGACCCTGTACAGTAGACCTACAGGCCCTTCCCACCGAATTTCCCCAGCGTTTTCGAGTAGCCGCACGGCGCTCCCCCGAGACGGCGCTCCTGAACCTTGTCAGGGGACTCCTCCAGGGACTAACCGTACAGTTCCCAAAACCCTTCTTCAAATCTATCCCGGAATGACGGCTCTCCCGCGCCACATTCAAGAAGGGCGTCTAGCAGGGAAGGAACCCTTGTCTAGAGATCTTCCATCTTCTCTAGGGGAACTTTTTCCACCTAGCCCCCCGATAGATTCGTTAAAGGGGGCGGGGGGAGCTGCGCCAGGAAAGGGCTGGCCCGACCTCGCCGCACCTCGTCTGGCTCCTGTGTTCCCGAGGTTTTCCGCTGCCCCTCCCGCAGGTCCCACCGAGGAACCCCCGCAGATAGATCGGCTCACTTATCGATCAAGAGCTGTCCCGAGTCGGGGCGGAAAACCTTCCTCATGTGCAAGTCCGACCCTCCGCAAAAAAATGTCCGCTGCGTCCCCACGTTTGGGGAAAAGCTCACACCTGGGGCCGTAGGGGGAAAGCGTCCCAGGTGCAAAATCTCCCCCTCCACGATTGATTTGCCGTGAGGTAACAAGGTGCGGTCACCGTTCCGGGCCTGCCTTCCCCGGACTCGGCCCCCAGGAACTTTATTCATCCCCCTTGGTGTCCCGTTACCCGCTTGCCAGTGATCCCCTGGAAGCCCCTGCTTTTTCTCTTCGTCAGTGGGAACTCCTTAGCGACTCCCTACATACGTAACCCGGCCCGTGTCTCTCCATGAGGGGGCTTGCAAAGGAAGGATCTCCTTTTACTTCTGCCTCGCCTTCCCGGGGACCGTTGGGGCTACCCCGGCTGCAACGTCACGCCCTTACGCGGATGGAAAACAGGCGAGTCCTCATTGGGGGTTGGAGGCCAGGGCCTCTGTTTTGGTGGCCCCGCCTGGGGCCCACCTCCTCTCCACATCGTTTTCAAGCCCCGCCAGGCCCCCAGCGGGGTACCGGCTTTGGGACATATTCTCAAGAAACAGGTGAACCTCTGCCCCTCCCGTAGACTGCCCCTTTTTCCTTCCCCGGAACCAGCCCCCCCCGGGGAAGGGCTACCCCTGTCCATCCGGGACTCAGGGCCCGACTGCCTAATCCAGGAGAACCTGCAAAAAGGTTTTATTTGCAAATCCACCCCCTCCCGTCGGGCCGGGGGCTTCTTTGTAAAAGAAAAAAGATGGCTCACTTGTCCCTGCTTGAAAACAAGGGCAAACAAAATCATGGTGAAGAATCGCTACCCCACCATGACTCTGAGCTTTCGACCGGGGTCGGGGGGCCAAAGGGGTTCCAAATTGGACCCAAGGGGGGGCCCAAAATTATCAGAATTCGTAGGGGGACAGTCGAAGACGGCATTCAAAACCGTGACGGGCATTTTGAAAATCTCGTGAGTCATTTGTCAATAATCTTCAGGGACCTTCTTTTCATCTGCGTCATAGTATACAGACAACCCTTATCTTCTCTCCCCGAAAGCAGACCACGGGGACGGGTGCGCCAGGTTCTACACGTTTTCATAACAACCGAGTATGCCAAACTGGAAAGTTCGGTTCCACCCGGGGGAGCCTCCCGTTCCCGGGTACATGTCTTTCCCATAAGGTCTACAGATGGGCCCCGCTAAAACTCCTGGATCCCGCAGTGGCCACGACCTGTCGGCCTTCGGGCTATACAATGCTTCCTGGGTTCGCCAAATAAACCCCGGGAAATCATCCCCATTTCTCACTTTGGTGGTCTCATAGGAAAAACGCAAATCCAAATTGGCCCCCCGCAGCCGAAAAAATTCGTCGAGTTAAAAACAGCTTTTGCCTCACACCTTATTTGGCCGACCAATCCGGAGAAAACCCTTCTCTTTTGAGGTGAGCCTCCTTGTGGAGCTGGGGCGATTCTTTCTCAGAAGGGTCACAAGGGGAAGACACTCACTTGCGGTTTCTTTTTGAAGACCTTCTCGCCCCAGGAAAGTAACAGCCAAGGAATCGGAGCTTTTGGCATTTAAAATTTGGGTCTGGAAAATGGGGAATTTCTGAGGGGGCTCGACTCCATTCGTGTCTTTACGGCCCCAAAATCTCCAGTACCTCCAACGGCCCGCGTTTTAAAACCTCGCCAGGCCCCGGGGTCACTATTTTTTCCCCCCCTTCGACTTCAAGCCACTTCCGCCCGGCGAGAAGAACGTCAAGGCGGTTCCCTCCCCCGTGCCTTTACGTTTACCAGAAAAACCTGTTCCCGCACATTTTTGCTCCTGAACGGTATCCACGCGCCCGTGGATCCCGGATGACCCCCGGGCAAAACCTATTTCGTCCGGGTCAGGAGGGGAAAAATTTGGGGGTTGGGGGGGTAGTTCTCTTCTGGGGCCACCCCCGGGAACGGAAACCCCCGCCCTTAACTCACGGCGTACTGGGGGCCAAAATTTTTCCCCGGGCGTTAAGGACTTTGTTCTTCCCGTGTCACGTGTGCCCCGGGAAAAAGGCCCCCGCCAAGGCCCACGGGCCCTTATCCCCCTGCCCCTACCAGATCCCATGGCACACTAGCAGGACTTTTCCCCGGACCCCTTTCCCTCCTCCCAGGGGGAAACTGTCATTTGGGGGGTCAGGACCGATTCTCAAAGATTTCCATTCGGCCACTTTCCCGGTCTCCCCCCCTCCCAACTGGCGGGAATTTTTTCCAGCATATTTTCCCTGCATGGGTTATCCTCGCATTCGGTCTGACGGGCGTTCAATTGTCTCCAGGGTTTTGGGGGGCCCTGTGTCTCGTTACAAGTCAAGTTGGACTTTTCTTCTGCCTATCATCCCCAGACAAATGGTCAAGTGGACAGAGTAAATCAGATATTGGGGGAATACCTGCGTAATTTTGTATCCAGTCGTCAGGACAACTGGGCCGAGCTGCTTCCTTTGGCTGAGTTCTCCTATAATCATCGGGACTCTGACTCTATGGGTGTTTCTCCATTCTTTGTGGTCTACGGTCGCACCCACGCCCTCCCCTCCCCTTGGCTACGGCCTCCGAGGTTCCCGCTGTGGATAACCAAGTGCGGGACATCAAGGCCATTTTTTCGGGAGACCCGACTTGCCTTACTCCGGGCTTCTGCCCGCATGAAGACCAAGGCCGACAAGAGGAGGAGGTCTCCTCCAACGTTCCTGCCAGGAGATAAGGTTTGGCTTTCTTCCAGATACGAACGCCTCAAGATCCCCAGCTATAAATTGGGTCCGCGGTTTCTGGGGCCTTTTTCAGGGTACTCCGGCAGCTTAATCCAGTGTCTACAAGCTCTCCCTACCCCATCTCTCCGGAAATTCCTAACGCCTTCCACGTCTCCCTCCTAAACCCCGGGTCTTAAACCCGGTTCTCTCAAAAAGGGTGCGTCCCCATCCCCGGGTGGTAGAGTCCTCTGATGTTTTGAAGTAAAGGACATCTTGGCCATGAAGACTATCAGGGGTAAACGGTTCTTCCGGGTTGATTGGAAGGGCTTCGGTCCCGAGGAGAGGTCCTGGGAACCAGAGTCTAATATCTTGAACCAGGACCTTGTTCGCAGGTTCCTTCAGCCTAAGAAGAGGGGGAGACCAAAGGGGGGTACTGTAACGAGTGGCGCCGCGCTCCGACCTGCAGGCCGCAGGCGCACCGTGCGCCCTCTCCGGGGTCCCTGCCTGGGACGGGTAGCGCTGCTGGCCACGGGGCGGGCTACGGGCGCACTCGTCCTAACCACTCACCAAACCGCGTTCCTGCTCCGTCCGCAACCCCTGCCGGCCGTGGTGCTCGTGCCCGTTCCCTAGGGCGCGCGCTCGTCCTTGTAAATTTAAAGGGCCAGCGCACCGATAATTGGCCGGTTTCCAGGAGCTGCCCCTACACATTGGTTAGGTCCACGGGACTTCCTTGCTGGATCTATGTTGCCCTGAGCCTTAGAAAAAGCGTTCCTAAGTGTCTTCTTGCCTTGCCGTGTACCAGACCTCTTGCTACGTTTCTAGACTTCTGAATCTCTGCCTCCTGCCCTGACCTTCCTGCCTGCCCACAACTACGGTTCCCGCCTCTCGATTCTGTAACTCGCTGCACCTCGGTCGCCGCCGCAAGCCCGCCGCGTCAGGGGTAGCGACCTGGTAGAATCCTGCCGCAGCAAGTCCATCCCACTTTGCGGCGGGCTCTGGTGAATACCGGGACCTACTTAGACTCCGCTCCCTGGCGTCGTTGTTGCCACCGCTTGCAGTGGTCCAGTGGATCCACTATCCCGGCCGCTACAATGTGCTTTCATATTCAGTAAAATACACAGCGTTTTTACACGCCACATACCAGTTAATTTTTTTCCTGGTGATTTCAGTAGAGCGATTTATATCCAAGGGTTATTTAAGCCTGTTTGTGCTTTCATATTCAGTAAAATAGACGTCGTTATTACACACCACATGCCAGTTAATTTTTTCCTGGTGATTTCTGTATCGCAATTTATATCCAAGGGTTATTTAAGCCTGTTTGTGCTTTCATATTCAGTAAAATACAGTGTTTTTACACGCCACATATTAGTTAATTTTTTCCTGGTGATTTCTGTAGCGCAATTTAAATCCAAGGTTTATTTAAGCCTGTTTGTGCTTTCATATTCAGTAAAATACACGGCGTTTTTACACGCCACATACCAATTTTTTCCTTGTGATTTCTGTAGCGCAATTTATATCCAAGGGTTATTTAAGCCTGTTTGTGCTTTCATATTCAGTAAAATATACGGCTTTTTTACATGCCACATGGCAGTTAATTTTTTCCTGGTGATTTCTGGAGCGCAATTTATATCCAAAATTTACCCAAGCCTGTTTGTGCTTTCATATTCAGTAAAATACACAGAGTTTTGACACGCCACATACCAGTTAATTTTTTCCTGGTGATTTATGTACCACAATTTAAATCCAAGGGATATTTAAGCCTGTATGTGCTTTCATATTCAGTAAAATACACAGCGTTTTTACACGCCACATACCAGATAATTTTTTCCTCATGATTTCTGGAGCGCAGTTTATATCCAAGGATTACCCAAGCCTGTTTGTGCTTTCATATTCAGTAAAATACACACTGTTATTACACACCACATACCAGTTAATTTATTTTCTGGTGATTTATGTAGCGAAATTTATATCCAAGGGTTATTTAATACTGTTTGTGCTTTTGTATTCAGTAAAATACACAGTGTTTTTACACGCCACATACCAGTTAATTTTTTCCTGGTGATTTCTGGAGCGCAATTCATATCCCCGGGTTACCCAAGCCTGTTAATGGGTGCATTTGGAGTCAAATACACGGTGTTTATTTATCATAAACAGATATCTTCATTAAACAGAGTCTGTAAATTTTTGAACAAACAGTATGTCAGATAGAGAGGTGTCAGGCTCTTCACATGCGAGTGGCACAAACACTCCTGGAGCCGGCACAGGTCGCAGCACAGTAAGGGGACATCGCAGCAGGGGTCACTCGGTGAGGCCAGAAATGCCGGTGTCATCTAGCGGCCGTGTGTTGACCAGCAACCCAAGGGTTCTTGATTGGTTGACTAGGTCATCCACTTCCTCCCAGATGACATCTGACAACCCCAGCCAAGAGTCAGTGGGAATGTCAGACACAACCCTTAGTTGGCATGGCCCGGGAGCGGGTCAGCGTCCCTCCTCTGTCCCTTCCGGTTCCCTCAGCCAGAGACCTACTATGTGGTCAGCACCACTATACAGAGAGGATGAACAATTTGAGAACAGTCAGCAGTTACTTGGCAGTGAAGAAGTGGGGCCGACATCCCCTGCTTCTTGCAGTAGGCGGCAAAGTATGGATGTGGAGAGTGGCATGGGAGGTCATCTTGTGAGGGTTCAGCCTCTGCATACCAAGACTGTTGAGGAGGACAGCAGTGAAGATCCAACAATAATCGATGATCATGTAGCCAACCTCACTTGGGAGCCGGGTGAATAAAGGGCTTCATCATCGTCGGGAGAAAAGGAAGTCAGGCAGTGGCGCAGCCAGCAAGTGGGTAGTGTGGCCGTGAGTCAGCAGGGTAGCAGCAGTGTGAGGTCGGGAGCCAAACGGCCATGGGGTAGATGACCCTCTTCGCAGGTTCAAGAAAGTAGCGACACAGGGGCTCAGCGAGGCAGCGGCGGTAGTAGTAACTCAGTGCGGAGCGTTGACACCTACCCGGCGGTGTGGCAGTTTTTTCTAAGACACCGGAAGAGCCCAACATGGGTATATGTAGAATCTGTGGGCAGAAAGTGAAGCGTGGCCAGGGAGCAAACATTGGCACCACGGCCCGGCGTCAACACATGTAGCGTCACCATCCGGTGGCCTGGGAGAAACGTGGTTCAGATGTGGTGGTCCATCCTGCCGCCGCAGGAACAGCAGCAACAGCCATTTCAGCCAGTCAAGGCTCCACCACCTCTGCAGAAGGGAGTTGTTTCTCTTTGCCATCATCTCCCGGTCCAGATGCTCCTGCTCCTCGCTACTCATGGCGCCAGCAGTCGCTCAACGAGGAGATTGCAAAGAGACAACAGTATGCTTCCAACCATCCTAAGGTGCAGCAGCTGACCGTGCTCCTGTCCAAGTTGTTGGTACTGCAGTCCCTCCCTTTCCAAATGGTGGACTCTGCACCATTCAGAGAACTAAGGCTTGTGCGAGCCGAGATGGAGAGTTCCAAGCCGTAATTTCTTTTCCCAAAAAGGCAGTACCAGCCCCTTTACAATATGTAGAACAGAAGGTGGGCCAGTCCTTGAGCTTATCGGTTTGTTCCAAGGTGCAGAGCTGTAACTTTCGGTCAGGGACAGTACATGTCCTTTACGGCCCCCTGGATGAATGTGCTTCTGCCCAGTCACCCCCAACAACTTGGACATGAGACGCCGCTTTCTCCTCCACGTTGTCAAACTGCTGCTCCTGCGCCAATGTCCGCCTCATCCTCCACCACCACCACCATCTCAGCCTCCACACGTGCTGCTCCATCATACCCCCTGTGTAGGGCACAGTGGTGTCACGCAGTTCTACACCTGGCTTGCCTCGGTGAACGAAGTAACACAGGGAGGAACTGCTCCCTGTCATGCAGCAAGAAATCGATGTGCAGCAAATCGGAAACCCAAAGGTGACGGACAATGGGAGTAAAAATGGTGACCGGCTGCACCGAGGAGAGATGGGCCATGGCGCATGTGTTTTTAAACTGGTTGTAAAAGGGTTCCCGAAGTCTTCCACCGATCTTAGAAAATTCTGAAAAAAGGCCAGGAAACTGTGCATGCACTTCATCCATTCCTACAAAGCCAGGCACACGCTCCGAGTTGCAGCGGCAGAACGGGTCCCCCCAACACA
>JAODAL010054505.1:0-24587 GCA_025379985.1 Phyllomedusa bahiana
AAACCCTTTTAAACCAGCTGACAACCCCCCCCCCCTGACCGTTCTGCCCCTCCCTTTTGTCCTAAAAACTAAAAAAACAAATCCCCCCTCACCCCGGGGGGCTCTGCCCAACCTTTAAACGGCATGGGCCCCCAAAAGTGTCTCATTAGCTCTATACAGGTTTTGTTTTTTTAAAATGTTTTTTTATTGAGGATTTTTTAAGTAAAAATTTAACAATAAAATTAGCTATTTTAAACAACGTAGCTTATTTTAAACATCAATTTTTCTCGCAGCATTGCATAAAAAATATAAAAAATGTTATACCCCCAAAAAAACCTCAAATGCAAAAAAAGAGCAAAACATACTAAAAAGACGCAACCAAAAGGGCGAGAGCGGGGAAGGGGGGAAAATAGAGCCCCCCAAAATTTTAAAAGGGGTTTTGTATAAATTTCATTAAAGGGTCCTTCAAAATTTAAGGGGACAGTGAAAACAAGAAACTTTGAAATTTGGGATGTCTTTAAAGCAAAGCGGTCTTTTTTTTCACAGTCGCCTTACCTTTGTTTGTGTAAACACATTTCCCCCAGTGAGGGTTGGGATTCCCCTTCTTTCATTTCTTTGGCTGACAGCTCTACAAAATTTACATCTTCCGGGCCCCCCCCCCTCCCCCCCCCTGGCCCGTATTCCTGCCTCTCTAAACTCAGAAAAAGGGGTTAAAAAAATTAAAAATTTATAGTCCATTCACCCCAAAGGGTTTCGAATTTCCCTGTTCTAGATCCCAGTATATTAAGAGAGGGCAGAACGGCAGCGGGACTATACAAATTGTCAAAGTGAGTCCACCCGCTATTTATTTAGCTTTTTTAAAAAAAGGGTTTTTTCCAAAATGAAAAGTTGATGGGGGGTTCCCTCCCAAAAGGGGTTTTTTTAATCACTTTTCTAAAATATTTTTATTAAAAAAATTGCAGCCTGAGAGA
This sequence comes from Phyllomedusa bahiana, assembly GCA_025379985.1. NCBI lineage: Eukaryota > Metazoa > Chordata > Amphibia > Anura > Hylidae > Phyllomedusa > Phyllomedusa bahiana. The sequence continues at coordinate 951 of JAODAL010054505.1, forward strand.
GCTTCCCTCCCCTTAGTTAATTTAAAAGCTTGCTTTAATACGACCTGACGGGAGCTGCGGGGCGGGGTTTGCGCAGAAGAACACTTCTTTTTCTGTTTGAGAGGGAGCTAAAAGAAGTTTTTCAAGGCCCCGGGGGAGAAATATTTTCCCCCTTTTGTGTAAAAATCCAAACTAGTTGTAGTGTGATTATCTGAGTAATCCTTTTTTATCCGATGACAGAGAACATAAGGAGCTTTCAAGAGGCTGAAGGAAAAGCTTTTTGTTTTTCGAAATACAGAAAAACAGTTGTATTTTGATTATTTGATGAACTTTTCCCACACGACCCTTATGCGGGCTCTGTGCTCGGGGCTGTGTCTCTCTCTTTTTTTAGCTCAGCATGGCGGGGTTTTACATTAGCTTTTTAAAGCAGATAAAGGCACGTCCTGGCAAAACCCCTTTAATAGTTTTTACAAGACTATTACACTAAGAGAGTGACCTTCCTCCCCCCTCTTCTCAATCTAAAATAAAAGCATACATTTAAACAACTTTTGGAAAAAAGAGAGACTAATTTTTGGCATGGAAAGGGCCAAACCCTTTTTTTGAGGAAAAAATTTTTTTTTTTTTTACACCTTGAGTTTGGGTGCGGCGACATGCTTTAAAGCTTGTAGGGCTCCAACGATTATTTAGAGGGCTCTTTCTTCAGACCCTTAAAGGTCCCCCCAATCACTGATGGCGCCACTTTTTATTACAGTTAGGGCAAAGAAATTTTGAAAATTTTTTTAAAAAAATTTGAGAAAAATCACAATCCTTTTAAAAGAGCTTTTTCCTTTCCCATATACGGGGCATTTACAAATGGAACTTAGGGGGCATGCTGCACTTGAAATTTTACATGTTCCACAGCAGATAGTAGCTGTGAAACAAAAATTTCCAGAAATCCACAGCAGCACATGAGGGAACATAAGGTAAAAATTTTTCTTAAAAAGGGGCACAAAACAGCAAAACAAAATGAAAAAACATTTCCCTGCACTACCCCAAACCCTAAAAAAAAAAAAAAAAATATGGGGGGGGATTTAGTTTTAATACAGGGAACCTTTCTGCCTTATTACAAATTAAACTTAAAAAACAAACCTACAGTCCCTATCCTTTTTCGAAAACCCGGGGTCGCCACTGGGGGACCCCCCTGCAAAGTCACATCCAAATGAAACCCATGAGCGAAATATAAAATTAAAAAACTGAAAATTAAGAAAAGTAACAATAGGCCGTTCAAAAAATGCAGTGGTGCATGCCACCTTAAATTTTTTACAGTTCAAACTGATATATGGTCCCAGATTGACTTTTCTGCATGAAAGTTGACCTAAAATTTATTTTGTGTAACCTTTATTTTTTGTGAATTGCTTTACATTTTGGGGCAGGGGTTCATCTAACACTAAACACCTGAAAAGAGGTCTTCCATCCCCACAGTTTGGGCACGCACTGTTTGTTTTTTTGTTTTTGCATCAAAAAACACATTTTTATGCCCACTTCAAAAAATTTTCCCCAAACCCCCGGATTGACATCTGGGCATTGGAGGGCCATTTTCATAACCTCAAACTTGCGGGTTATGGAACCAGGATTTTTGCCCGTTGCTGGTGTTTTTTTGGGGCCCACTGTCCTTTTTGTTTTTCTTTAAAGCATAAGATTAAAATTTGGCAAACTGTAACCTTTTCAAGATGTATTTATTTTAAAAAAAATGGCCCTTTTTATGGGGGTTTTTTTTCAATATTTTGGGCTTAAAGGGTAAGGCCTTCTGATTTTTGCAGTCCTCATAGATACTTGAGGATCATCTTTGATGTCCCGGATCATCATTGAAGACTTCTTTTTCTTTCTGGTTTTTTGTATGATCAGTGGGGTTGGAAGCACCCCTTTTTCCCTTTCCATGTGTTTCTGGTTTTGCCATTTTAAAGCACGGTATCTTTTTAAGCGGGGGCGGGCCCAAAAAAAATTTTCTCACTTCTTGATTTTTTTCCCCCTCCAATCAACTTTTTGGTCAAAGTTCTTTCCCCCCTTTGGTACAATTCTGGAACGCCCCAATTGTACTAAATTAAGAATGGGCGAAAATCAGCGGGTACAACATTGGCTTCCCTCCTTCATGAAAAAAGGGGAAAACCTTTTTTTCCTCACAAAATAAAATTGCCCTCACTATTAAATTCACACGGGCTATTTTTTCCCAAAATTAGTAGGGGTGCTTTGGTTTATGATTTTTGACTCTGTGGTTGCCTATACTACTGAAAGGGTGGCAACAGCGGGAAAAGGGGAAATAAGGAGTATACATCCCGGCCCAAAGTTCCTTGTTTTCCCCTTTTCAAAAGCCCCGGGACATATGCCCCCAAAGAAAAAAGCCCCCCCCCTTTGGGGGGAATGAAAGGGCCAAAGGGGGTCGACATATAACGGTCGACATATTTTTAAAAAACCTTTAAAACGTTAGTAGGGCTTTCAGCCCTTCCGGGGTCCCCCCTTTCTTTGGGATAACTCCAGGGTTACCTGGGTATATAAGTCAGAAAGGTAAGCTGAAAAAGGGGTGGATACAACCCCAATTCCCTTTAAAAGCCCCTGGAGGGGAACAGGCTGGGGAAACCCAGAAAGGACTGCAAACCGGGTTTTTGTTCCTTTTACGCAAAGGTTTTAAGAAGTCTAACTCTGTTAGTTAGAGCCCGGGGGCAGGCTTTTTTTTTTGTTTTGTTTTCATGTATTTTTGGGTTTTCCCTATTTTCAAAAAAAATACAAAAACCTGTTTTTTTCACCTGAACTCTCCTCAAACCTGAAGAAACACGGGGCCCCCAGGAAAAAATCCCAAGCCGCTAAACCACATTTTACACCTATTCAAAATTTTTTTGACCAGTTAAATATTTTTTTTCAGAAAAAAACCTATAAATAAAAAACTTTACTAATGTTAAACTACTATTTGTTTTGTACATAACTTTATAAGGCCCCGTTTCCCCACATTAGTTTTTTTTAAACCATTTGTTTTTTGCATGTTTTTCCGCCCCCAGTTTTGTTTTAAAAAAGGAATAAAAAATTTAAAAAATTTCATTGGGGGTAATTCAAACCAAAACAATTTAAATCCAAAGCAAATGCCTGACTCAAACATGGCCATTCTGCCCCAGCCCCCCCAGCCCTGCCTGTGCTGGAGAACAGTAGCTGTCCCGGGGCGTTTTAGCTGGAAAAACCATTTGAGTATCTCTGAAATCCAGGGCCCTTTTAAAAATTCTCCATTGGGTTTTTACTGGAAAACAGTATTTTTACAGGCACACTGATATAAATGGGCAAATGTTTAGATGCTGGCCTAACCCAGAATTTTAAAACAACAAAAAAAAACAGCCCAAGGCCTAAAAAGCACAATCTAAATTTGGGCCATTTCTCCCAAAAACCCACTCTTTAAAATTTTTATTTTTCCACCATGGGCCTTTCCTTTGCAAAATTTTTATGGACATTTATACATAGAAATGGTTTTTAAAAAAAATCAGTATAACTTTTAAAGGTTTTGTTTATCAAAACTAATCAAATCTGTTTAATTCCTGGCAGGTGACTGTACCAGGGGCTCAAAAGAATCGGGAATAAACATCGATTTTTTAAAGGGGATTATGGTTTGGGATCACACAAGATACATATGAAAGGGGAAAGCTAATTTTTCCAGACAAAACCCCCCGTCCCCTTTCCCTTTCCCAAAAACTGCACGGGTTCCCCATTAACATGTCCTACATTCGATTCACAGACTATCGGGGAAAAAAGAAAGTCACAGAAGGGGTGTTTAACATCAAAGTCAAACCAAAGGGGTGGGAAACCATTTTCATCGCAGAATTGGCAAAAGTTTTTCGCGAAATCAAATCTTGTGAAACATGAAAGAACTCACACAGGGGAGAGGCCATTTTCATGTTTTTAAATGTGGCAAATGTTTTACTGTGAAATCAAATCTTGTTTTAAAATGAAAAACTCCCACAGGAGAGAACCATTTTTTATGTTTTGAATGTGGGGAAAAGTTTTACTCAGAAATCAAGTCCCTTTAGAAAAATGAAAGAACTCAAACAGGAGAGAAGCCATTTTTATGTTCAGAAGTGGCAAATGTATTTTTCTGTGAAAATCACTCTTTTGCAACATGAAAAAAATCACCCCAGGGAAAAAGCCATTTTCAAAGTTCAAAAGTTGGGAAATGTTTTTTTCTGTAAATCATGTCTTGTGCAACAAGAAAAAAACCCCACAGGAGAGAAAACCATTTTCATGTTCAAATGTGGCAAATGGGTTTGCCCCCAGAAAAACACCCTTTTTCAACAGAAAAAAACTCAAAAGGGGAAAAGCTTTTTTTCATGTTCAGAATGGGCCAAATGTTTTGTGGAAATCACATCTTTTTGAATCATAAAGAAATCACACAGAAGAAGCCAAATTTTATGTTCAAAGTGGCAAATATTTTAAATGTGAAAACAAATCTGAGAAACTCGAAAGAACCACACAGGGAGGGAAACCATTTTTTATGTTTAGAATGTGGAAAAAAACTTTTTAAATGAGAAATCAAATTTTTGTTAACATGAAATTTAAAACCCTACAGGAGAGAAGCCCCTTTTTTATGTTCAGACGTTGCCCAAAATTTTACTAGGAAATCAAGTCTTTTTTCAACATGAAAAAAAATCACAAAGGGGCAAAGCCATTTTTATGTTCCCGAGTGTGGGAAATGTTTTTACTGAGAAATCAACTGTTGTTTAACATGAAAGAACTAGTGTTGGGGCGATTTTTATCGACAAAATTGAATTCCCGGGAAGGTTTTTATGGTGATCGAATTTCCGATCATGCGATAATTTAAAGGGTTTAAAATTAGCATCATCAAATTTAAAATCGCGCCCTTTTTCGGCGCTTCCGTAATTTGGCGGCCCCGCAAATCAGTTAAAAGGGAAAAGAGCATCGGGTGGGCATGTGGGGTGCGACGTCATGACTGGGGGTGTTTTTTTGGTTGGGGATTGGCCCGGAAAAATCACATGACCCATTTTTTTTTTCATAGAACAGCGTTTCCTGTTTCAAACCCCCCGTGCTCTCCAGGTCTCATAGGGAAAGGACCTTCGTTCTGCCTTTGGCCAAACAGCTCAGCGAAATTTGTCTATTTCTGCCAAGAAACCTCTACTATTTTTCTGGAAACCTTCCCAAATTTTTTTTAGATTAGAGGAAATTTGAACATTTTATGTAGTTAGCTAGAGAAATTTTTTAAAACAGCATCTACCCCTTTTAAACACCGGGCGGGGGGGGGGGGGGGGGGGGCCCCGGGGAACACAGACAAGCTTTTATCTATAAAGAACCTTGGATAAAAATTCACCAAGACTTTAGGGTAGCATTTTTTAGTGGAATATCCCTTTTTATTAACATTTTGGCTATTGAAATATTTCCTGGGTATTGGGCAGCCTGAACTTTTTTTAAAAAAATTGGATAAACTTTATTTCAGTAACTGCAGGGCTCTTTTTTAGCTGCAAAACTCCACTTTTATCAGTAAAACCCTTTTTAGATAGGTGTTCAAATTTTAAAAATTTTTTGACTGTTATAAAATCCACCTTTTCACTTAAATTACAAACCCGCAATCTTGGAGTCACACAGGTTTTTGTTTTTCCAAAAATACCGTGATCCCTACGAAAACACACAGTTAGTGTTTTTTGGGCCCTTTTTCGCACCCCCCGTACTGTTCCCTTGACGCAAACATTCCCACGTAAAAACTTAAAACACAATTCTTAATTCCCCCACAGGGGAATTTTTAAAGGGGCAAAAAATACCAAATTTAATTTTAAATCAAAACATAACATTTACGTGTTTTTTTACTTTCGCACCCGTAAATGTTTCCCTTGACCCGCAAACTACTTAAAAACTTTTAAAAAAAGCAATTCAAAATTTACCACAGGTGAATTGAAAAAAGGGCAAAAAAAACCCGTTTATTAATCAAAACATAACAGTTACGTGTTTTTTTTATTTTGCGCACCCATACTGTTTTATTGACGCAGCACCCACGTAAATCTTAAAAAAGCAAAATTTTATATTTACCAAAAGGGGAATTGAAAGGGGGCAAAAAATACCATTTATTAAATCCAAAAAAATAACAGTTTACGGTTTTTTGACTTTTCGCACCCCTACTGTTCCCTTGACGCAGCATCTTTTTTCGTAAAAACTTTAAAAAACAATTCTATATTCACCACGGGTGAATTGAAAGGGCAAAAAAAACCATTTATTAATAAAAACAAAAACATTTACGTGTTTTTTGACTTTGCGCACCCAGTCTGTTCATTGACACAGCATCTACGTAAATCTTAAAACGGCAATTCTATATTCACCACAGGTAATTGAAAGGTGAAAAAAAAAAAAAAATACCATTTTATACCAAAACATAACAGATTTGTGTTTTTTGGACTTTGCCCATCCAATTTGTTGATAGACACCTTCGTTAAAATTTGAATCCCATTTTTTTTTTTAATTAGGGGGATTTGAAAATACTGTGTTTTGCCGTCTTTAATAAGAGACTTCCAAAAAATTTCCATCCCTTTCTCAAATTTTTATATTTCTGGACATGGCGAAATGCAGGGGGTAAGCGAGAAAAGGGGGGGGTCCACATGGAGGTAGAGTATGAGAGAATTTCTCCTTTCCAGGCGGGCGACAACACGCATCCAGCGGATCGTCATTTTTGCGGGACCCTCGGCCTGCATCGTGGGTCAGGGCCCTGTGAATCTAATAACGAACATCGCGCCAATCTGTCCTTTCAGTGGTTAATGCAACCGCATCTAGCATCTTACCTCCTCGTCCTCCCAGCACGGCCAAAAATGCTCACACACACACATCCGCCCCAACAGAAGCAGCCCAAATTCAAATCTGTACCCCCCACTGTGGTAATCCATTGTCTGAAGACCTCTTTGTGACAAAATGGGGTTGGGGTCAAAGGCATGTTAAAAAAATCAAAGGATGATTTATCTGCTCTGACGCCCAGTTACGATCCCACAAGGAGGGTAAAGGGAAGCCGTCAATGGCAAAACAGGGGCGGTTCGGCAACCCCTTTTGCAGTGCCCCTTGCTTGTACCCCGCAGCTTCTGGATGCAGAAAGTCAGACGACCAAGTCACCTTGTTGATGATGATAACGACATTGGGATCCACCGGTCTTTTCCCAGAATTTTTGCTTGCGAGCGCTTCATCAGGGATGAGGGGGAAAGACGAGGGGGTAGTGTCAATAGGGGTCCCCCAAAAAAAGGGAAGGCGGTCGCAGAAGCCCGCTGAATGATTTCCGCCAGCCACGGTCAGCGAAAACCCCCGCTCCTCGCTTTTTCGCCGTCAAAAAAGGCCAGGACCTCTCAAGCCTGGGCCTTCTTTGAGCAACCTCGTTCACCCAGCGATGTCAATGCCGCCTTTGCCGTAAACGCAAAATAAGGCAAGAACCTTAAGGGGTTTAAACCCCACCCCCAAAATTTCCCATCACATCAGCGAATCTGGTTAAAGGGGGAACACTTGGCCAAAAAAGGCCAGACCGACGGGCCCCAACCACTGTCACACCCTCTGTCTCCCCCCCCCCTCCTCCGCCACCACCAAGCGTTCCTCAGCGCCCATTCTCTCAGAGTCATGATCAGGGATCACCCTCCCTTCACCTCCACCTCGCCCGGGGGAACCACCCACCACCAGAGACCCCATCCTACCCCTTTCTCCTTCCGCCAGTTTGACGACCTGACGCCACAGCGGCCATCTAGCAGCCAGCCTTCGCTTCCGGGTTTTGGGGAACAGAAGAAAAAATTTTAAACCCAAACCATCCCAAAGCCAAAAGCCTGAATGTCGGATTGCCAGGTTTTTTTGGGCCTTTGGGGGAAATTTTGCCTTTCCGTCGGGGTGGACACAGATGGGTTCCGCCACGCATGGCCCCGCCTTCCCCCAATACCAATCCCCGAGCGGCATTTTTTTGCCAAAAAGCCGTCCCTGCCCTTTGGCCAGCCACGTGTCATCTAAAATTTAAAGGCGTTGTCTGATCTGGCCCGGAAAAGTCCATCTCACCACCGACACGGGACTAGTAAGCAGGGCCAAGGCCGCTATACCCTGGTACAGTCACTGGGTGACGGGTGATGTCTCGGGGTACGGGCTCTCGGCTCGGCGCACGCTCTTCAAAACCCAGGGAGGTGCAGGGCTCTTTCCCCAAGGTCCTCTGGGGCATCACGTGCCCAGAGACACCGGGCCGTTTTAAAAATTAATCTCCTTGGAGACCGTCCACACACAGTCAGGAGCGTGGACGGCCCTAACAACGAACCGAGCGCTGGCGGGGTGACAAGAACCTTTGCCAGGAAAGGGGGTGTCATAAGGGGCGAAATCTGCTGGCCGCCCTTAAAAATCGTAGGCTGGGCACATCCCTTGCCTGGCACATGTCATGAACCTTGTCGTCCAGAAATTTCAAAAGGGGTACCCCGGGTCTGGACTCCCTGCTGAAGAAGGCCAGGTCTAGTTCGCCTTCCCCTTTTTCGCACCCTGCTTTCGTCCCGCCTTGCGTTGCAGGTCCCCCCTGGGCTCCCCGTCAACCGTCTCATTGTTGACGGGGGCAACACCTGGAATTCCACCCCCACAGCTCCGGGATTGGGGCGCAGCGCAATGCCATTACCAAAACGAAGTGCACATGGCCTACAAGCGCGGTACGGACCTCGGGGTGTTGAACCCCGAGAGGGGAAAGGCGGTGAAAGAGCTCTCACCATCCTTGCCAGTTTTGAAGAAGCCACCAAATGGTCAGTGCGGACAATGCCCTTGTCACATGAGCATTGTGGTGATTTTATTCTGGAACGTCGTGGAACTCTAAAACAACAGGTCCCGCCAGCGATGAGAGGAGACAACAGATCGGACACGGAGCCTTTCTCCCCCAAAATCCACAAGGCCCCAGTTTCAAAATTTTTCATCGTTTTCATTACATGGTTGGGGTTCCAGACTAGTGCAAGGGGGCCATCACCTCAGGGTGCATCATCCAGGCAAGCCGGGGCTGTGTTGAAGCTGGGGCCCCCGGAGGCAGCAAGGGGGAGGGGGGAGGAGGAGGAGGTATTCCTAGACCCCGATTTTTACCGACGTCCCGCCTTGGAAAGATTGGCGCGACTTTGGGGGGGAGGAGGAAAAAGAGGAAGATCTTTTCTATGCCCCTCGCCCCAAAGGGGCTTGGGAAAAAAGCTCCATCTCTCACAGGTGCTTGGATGCTCCATTTCCTCCAACATGATCCTCGCATTAAGGCCATCAAAATGAACAACATTACTGGGTGGCCACCCTCCTGGCCCCCCCCGGGTACAAAAAAAAAATCACATTTTCCTTCCCCCCCCCCAAATAGAATAAAATGCGGGAAAGGGGAGACCTCGATTGTCAACTGGGGACATCTGTTGCTCTGCTTTACGTTCCCCAAATGCACGGTGGAACAACATCAGCGACGTGACAGCAGTAAGGCCCAATAGCGTAGCGGGGAGCACTGGGAAAGGTGGCAGAAACCTAATGGGTGACCTCTGGGAACTTTGTTTACCACCCCCACCAACGCTGCAATCAGGGCACACATCCAACACACAGAGATCAGCTTAAAATCATGGTGCACACTATCTGCGTCTCAACACCGATTTTTTAGTGTTTCCGGACCCAAAGACTTCTGGTATCCAAAAGGGCGAATGGCCCAGCTGGCCGTCACGCCATAAGTGTTGTCCGCCCAGCACCAGCTCATACTGACGGACCTTTTTCACAGCGGGGGATCATTAAGACAAACGATCCGCTTTCCCCAGATAATTTGATCGTTTTAAATTTTATCAAGATAATCAGGCTGATCTCTGATATTTGTGGCCCCAATTTCCGAGGTCACCGATTAGTTGCCGGTCACTTCAAATTCCTTTTCAAACAGAAAAGGCCCTTGAAAACTTTTTTTAAAATGACATTTCTTACTGCCATTTTTTTTCTTTTTCCCAACACATTTTGTGGTTTTGCGTAGGAACTTTAAAAACACAAGGTTTTATGACAACACCTATTCCATTTACCACTTTTTCTTTGAAGTTTTCGCATTTCAATGGTTTTGAGGTCATGTTGCTGTAGATACAGCAATAACATGGTCCTTTGGAAAGAAATGTGACTTCAATGGCATTCTCCCCACAATTTTTAATAGTGGGGTGAGAAGTCATATTTATAATTTTTTGGGGGCAGTTGCTGTGAGATAAGCATAATTTTGGGCTTTGGAATAGAAATGTGGGTTTTTAATGGCATTTTTCCCTCAAATTTTTAACATGGCTGGAAGTCATTTTTATAATTTTTTGGGTCATGCTGCTTTTAAATGCAGCAATACACAGATCCTTTTTAAAAAATGTTGTTTCTAAAAGACATTTGTTCTTTCCAATTGACCAAAGTTGGCTCAAGGGTCATCTTTAATTTCTGGGGCATTTTGCTGTGACATGCAGCTATACTACAGGCCTATTCTAAAAAAAAGTTGTTTCTAAAGACATTTTTTCTTTACAATTGCAAGATGGCTCAAGGGGGATGGTGCTGTCAGAAACAGGAAAAGGGGAAAAACTGTTAATGGAACAAATTTTCAAAAAAACTTTTTGGTTTTGCAAGATCTTTAACAAAGCTACAAACCCTGTATTGAACAACCATTTAATACAATGAAAAAAAGAGAAACAAAGACATGGGGGATTCCCCCCCTATTTTTAAAAATGTGTTTTCTAAATTAAGGGACTAAAAAACTGCATGTACAAAAAAGCTGTTAAAAAAATTCCTCTGAATTGTACAAGGGGGGTACAGGAAAACTTACCAATTAGGGTTTTTCAGAAAACTGGAGTAAAAGGAGACAGACAGAGAACAAAGACAGAACCTTTTCCTCCCCACTTATAAAATAGAAAAAAAATGCCAAGATAAAGGGCACCTGGGGGTAACAGGAGCGTTAACCCCAATTTCCAAGTAAGCCAATTGGTCCACACCATACGGAGGGGCAAGCGCTACCCAGTATTGACGGTTTTAGAGGAAGGGTGGAGTTCCACAAATTCCGCTTTTCCCCACTCTGCTTCACACGACAGTTTTTTTGTCTGCGTCATCAGGGGATTTTAACCGCGTGTAAAAAAATGACGGACGCCAGCCTGGGGTTTCACCGCACCCCCTGTAACCCCCCGGTCATCTGTCCCAGGGCAGGTATATCAATGTCCAGTGAAACAAAAGGGGGGAAAGACCCTTTTCCGGCACTTTTTAAATGGGGGGTCATCGGTTTGGGGCTCATGCTGTGGGCCCCAAAAGGATAGCAATGTCCGTGAAACTAAAATGGTGGGTTTAAAAACTCCTTTTTTCCCGCACTTTTTTTAAAAGGGGGGTCATGCGGTTTGGGGCTCAGCTTTTGGCCCAGGACAGTATAGTCAATGTCCGTGAAACTAAATGGTGGTTTAAAGCCCTTTTTTTCCCGCACTTTTTAAAAGTGGGGGCATGCAGGTTTTGGGGGCCCTGCTGTTTGGGCCCCGGCAGGATAGTCAATGTCCCGTAAACTAAAAAGGTGGGTTTAAAGTCCCTTTCCCGGGACTTTTTTAATGTGGGGTCATGCAGGTTTGGGGCTCATGTGGGCCCAGGACAGGTATAGTCAAAGCCAGTGAAAATAAAATGGGTTTTAAAGACTCCTTTTTTTTTCCCCACTTTTTAAATGTGGGGGTCATGCGTTTGGGGCTCTGCTGTGGCCCAGGGCAGGTATGTCAATGTCCATGAAAATAAAATGGTGGTTTAAAGTCTCCTTTCTCCGCACTTTTTAAAAGTGGGGTCATGCAGTTTTGGGGGTCATCTGTGGGCCCCGGACAGGAAAGTCAATGTCCAGTTTAACTAAAATGGTGGTTGAAAGACTCCCTTTTTTCGGCACTTTTTAAAACTGGGGGCATGCAGGTTGGGCTCATCGCGTTCCAGGACAGGGGTATTCAAAGTCCCGTTCAATAAGATGAGGGCAAATAACTGCCTCTGGTGCTTTTTAATTTGGGGGGTGAGCATTTAAGGGTAGGGTTGGACAAGAAGGGATAAATGGGCTGTGACTTTTTTCTGTGACTTTTTTAACCTAAGGGGTTTGCCCCAAAGTACACGTACCATTTTTCGTTGTGGATGTTAATTTTGCTTCCCACCTTGTTTGGGGTGTAATAATAAGGTGTTTTTTGCTCTCCCAAGACTTTTTAAAGGTAAAAAGCTCATAACATGCTCACTATCGAAAAAAACCTTACGATAGCGGCCGACTATCGACCATCGATCGATCTCGATAGCCAACGCAATCGCTCAACACTAGAAAGAACTCATACAGGAGAGAAGCCATTTTCATGTTCAGAATGTGGCAAATGTTTTAATCAGAAATCACATCTTGTTCGACATGAAAGAACTCACACAGGAGAGAAGCCATTTTCATGTTCAGAATGTGGCAAATGTTTTACTGTGAAATCAAATCTTGATCGACATGAAAGAACTCATACATGAGAGAAGCCATTTTTATGTACAGAATGTGGCAAGAGTTTTGCTCAGAAATCATATGTTGTTCAACATTAAAGAACTCACACAGGAGAGAAGCCATTTTAGAATAAAAATGGTGTTGGCATGATTGGAATGACCCTATTAATGAATCTAATGTTTTTGTAACTGTATATTTAATTACATAATATAATTATACGAAAAATGCTGTAGGATTATATTTTTTATGATCGTTTCACCCGAAAAATTAAAGATGGTGCCAGTTGAGAAATATCAGAGATGACCCAAAATCTGTCTGTGAGGAAAATTCACTCATATAACAGTCATCTCTCCAACTTCATAACTAGTCAGATCTCACAGATGGCCCCCAGCCCCCAGGAAAACTCAATTTACATTTTAGTCAGCCCAGCTAAGAAACATTATAAATGCTCTTCCATAGGAAGCTAGCACAGCAGGAGAGGTTAGCCCATCAAAATAACCCTCATTTCCATTAATTGGCACCTAAGACACATGTGCACTCTCAACCACAGAACAAGGACTTGATTGAAACCAACCCAGCCGCAGCGGCCCCGATCTTTCATAAAGATTTATGAGAGAATCGTGGATCCATGGTATACCCCGATTTCACATTTTAAAATGTGAATCTTTCTGCACAGCCCGCTGCTACTCCCAGGTTTATAGGGTGCATGGGGACTGAGAAATCGAGAACTGGACTTAGGGAGCACCTAGGATAGGGGTGTCTGGCATGAGGGCGAAGTGTAGGTCCAGCCGGTTCTGATGATGCAACCGGCTCGGTTCTGTGCCAAAGCCCTGCAAACGTTATGGTCCCATTTTGGTTTTTCAGTCAGAAATTGCATGGCCAGAGTGGGAGGAGTTTATAGACCGTCCCAGGGGTGTGTGGGGGCATGTAGGGGGCTGTCACGTGGGCTGTCCCATTACAGATATAAGCAAGAGGCCAGGTGAGCCAGTCGTTGATCCAGGAGGGGAGGGTACCTAAGAGCATTTCCAGGAGCATCCACACACACAAGCCAGGCCACATAAGCCCCCCCATGTGAACCACAAACCATAGGTAACTGGACATATTTTACTGCCTTTGAATTGTAACCATACTTATATTTGCACCTCTGACTCTTCTCTGTATATTATTATCATTTTGTATATATTTGTTTAGTGTGCCCTCCAAGGCTAATTAAATCTATAAACTTTAATCGAATAAATCTGTCTTGATCATCGGCCTCACACGCCTAGTACTCGGTCTATAAAATATAGCTACCCCAAGGCTGGTTCCTGGCCGTGTTATAAGTCGGTGACGGACCGGTCTTATAACTAAACTAGAAACTGGTGGCATCAGGGTTGTTGGCGAGGAGTGTGTTCTCTCGCCCTCCTGGAGTCTCCCTGTGCCGGTGTGTAACAAGTATCTGGCTGACCTTGTGTACTCCTAGGGGGAAGAGCAACGTCACGATACACCACAAGTCAGGCCGTCGCCCCTCGAGTCGGCCAGCGGGGCGGCTTTTTCCTGACAGATTGGTGGCAGAGCGGTGGGATCAAGACAATAGGGTGTGTGATTGCGGGTTCCGTACTCCCAAACACTAAGGACTACCAGCAGTGGTTTTTGCTGCGTGGGTCTTAAGATGAACTCAGCACTAGACAAGTCAGAGTGCAAATACAAGGTTTTGGGTGCATTCAGGTTGCAGTTTTTGTGTCAAGTAACCAGGTGTTGCAAGGATGGCTGGTCGTGGCAAGGGCAAAGCTGTAGTCCCGGAGAAACAGGGGGTGAAGTTAGCCAGGAGAAGCCGGCCCAGACAGGGCTATGGACGAGGAAGGCGAGGAGGAGTCCAGCTCAGGCTCCTCAAGGAGCCAGTCACAGGTGGTCAATGGCGCAGTGGGCAGCTCCCCATCAGCTATTCTCCTGCAAGCTGCCCTGGCTAAGCTTGAGGCTGGAGACCTCGATGCCTACAAGGCCCTCTTAGAAGCTGCAGAACGTCGCGATCGGATAGAGGCAGCAGCTGCCGAACGTCGGGAGCGGGCCGAGGAACGTCAGCGGGAACGTGACCACCAATTACAGGTGCTTCAGCTGAAAAAGGCCCAGTCCACCCCTGCCAGTCAAGAGCCTCCTGAGACCCAGGTCCCAAAGTTAAGGGCGGAGGACTTTCCCATGCTGGATAAAGGCGGAGAACTGGACACCTTCATGCTGGAATTGAAAAAAATCTGCCGCCAGCAACATGTGCCTGAGGACCAGTGGGTTCGGTTTCTAACTCCTTGTCTCAGAGGTAAAGCTCTGAAGATCTTCGGGGACCTGCCCAGCGATGCCACCCTGACCTACGAGGAAGTCAAGCAGGCGTGGATCCAGCAGTGCAACCTCAATCCTGAGATGTACAGGAAAAAGCTCCGGAGTTTGCAGCGGGGTCCTACAGACAGCTGGGCCAACCACTTGCGGGCCCTCCAGAGAGCTGTCGACCTGTGGACCTCGGGGATAAAGATCACCACCAACCAGCTGCTGATGGAGCTCATCGCCAGGGGAACATTTTTTTGTGGAACTGCCCAGAGACCTCCAGCAGCACCTTCGTGACCGAAACCGGAGGGGCCACCACCCACAGCAAACCTCGCGGATGAATATGCCAACAATCGGGCACCAGAGGCCAGGAAGCACCCCAAGCTGGAGGGGGGGTAAGACGCCCGCAGAGCCACTTGTACCTACCCCTAACCCCAGGGCCCCAACCCATGCTTACACAACTGTGGGGGAACCCCGACTCTGTCACCTTTGCAAACAGCCGGGACATTTCAAGGCCGCATGTCCCCAGCGCCAGAAGGACCAAGGATGGCTGTACCACGTGACGGTCCAACCGGGTTCACCAGAGGCGTGGCCCAGGGACCGACGGTTGGTGGTACCCTATCCGTTCAGGGTGGAGTTGTTGCGGGTTGCGCACGAGATTCCGATGGCCGGACTTCTAGGGATCACCAAGACCAAGGAAAGGCTGGCCCAGCATATCTACTGGCCAAAGATGGGGACTGATGTGGCTGCTTACTGCCGTTCGTGCGACACCTGTCAGAGGGGGGGGAAGGCGGGGCCGAGGCCCAAAGCCCCCCTGGTACCTCTGCCCATCATAGACGAGCCTTTCAGGAGTGTGGCTGTGGATTTGATTGGACCACTGTCCATTCCCAGCAGCTTCGGGAAACGCTTCGTACTGACGGTAGTAGATTATGCCACTCGGTACCCGGAAGCAGTAGCCCTGTCGTGCATTCGGGCCGACAAAGTGGCCACTGCCTTTCTGGAGATTTTTTTTCGAGTGGGCTTTTCCCAGGAAATGCTCAATGACCGGGGGACCCAGTTCATGTCGCAGTTAATGGAGTCCTTTTTGCAAGTGAAAACAGGTGCAGCATCTGGTGGCCAGCCCGTACCACCCACAGACTAATGGCCTGTGTGAACGGTTCAATGGCACCCTGAAGAAGATGCTTAAGATGTTGGTCGACACCCACGGCGCGACTGGGAGCGGTACCTCCAACACCTACTATTTGCTTTCCGGTAAGTTCCACAGGCCTCAACGGGGTTCTCTCCCTTCGAGCTCCTGTAAGGGCGATGTGTACGGGGACCCCTGGCTCTGGTGAAGGAGGCCTGGGAAGGAGACTTAGCAGCCCCGGAGGTGTTGGTCATTGAGTATGTCGTGCGCTTCCGTGACAAAATGCAGGCCTCGACGCAGCTAGTGCACGAGAATATGCAACAGGCCGACCAGAAGCAGTGGTACGACCAGAACGCTTGAGAGAGGACCTACCAGGTGTGTCAGAAAGTGTGGTTACTGGTCCCCGTACCACAGGACAAGCTTCAGGCAGCTTGGGAAGGCCCATATGTCATGCACCAGCAACTCAACGCAGTCACGTACCTGGTCACCCTGGACCACGACCGGGAAGGCGGAAGGCCTTCCACGGGGAACGTGATGAAGGCGCATCATGAGCGGGAGGCATATGCCTTTCCCGTGTGCAACCTGCCCGAGGAAGGTGAGACGGAGACCCTCTTGGATATGCTCGCCCCGGTCAGGGCAGGTGGATTCATAGAGGATGTGGAGATTTGTGGAAAGCTCCTGGAGGACCAACGGTCCCAGCTGTTAGCAACTCTCCACCCCTTCAGGGCATTGTTCACTAACGTGCCTGGAAGGACGGAGCGGGCCGTCCATCACGTGGACACCGGGGATCAACCCCCATTCCGGCGTTCAGCATATCAGATCTCCCCTGAAGTGCAGCAGCACATGCGTGGAGGATTGACGAGATGCTGAAGCTGGGGGTCATCCAGGCAACCAACAGTGCCTGGGCCTCGCATGTAGTCCTCGTCCCCAAGAAGGATCGGACCACCCGGTTCTGCGTGGACTAGAGGGGGCTCAACACTGTCACGGTCACCGATGCGTACCCAATGCCACGCATCGATGACCTGCTCGATCAGTTGGCCGGGGCCAAGTTTCTGACCATCATGGATCTGAGCCGGGGATATTGGCAGATTCCCCTGATCCGTGAGGCAAGGGTATGTTCTGCCTTTATCACCCCATTCAGACTGTACAAGTCCACAGTCATGATCGGGATGAAGAATGCCCCTGCCACTTTTCAGTGGATGGTCAACACGCTGCTCAAGGGACTTGAAGGGTACGCGGCTGCGTATCTGGATAACATAGCTGTTTTCAGTCCCACCTGGGAGGATCACCTCCAGCACCTGACACAGGTGCTTGGACGTATCTGCCAGGCAGGCTTGACCATCAAGCTGATAAAGTGCCAGCTGGGCATGAGTGAGGTCCACTACCTGGGGCATCGGGTAGGTGGGGGGGCCTTGAAGCCAGAGCCCGGAAAAGTGGAAGCCATCGCATCCTGGCCCACCCCCAGGACCAAGAATGAGGTGATGTTGTTCTTGGGCACCGCTGGGTACTATAGGAGGTTTGTTCCACACTATAGTAGCCTGACAAAGCCCCTGATGGACCTCACCAGGAAGAGGTTGCCCTCCGCAGTCGATTGGACAAACGACTGCGAGACGGCCTTCCAGGCCCTCAAGGCCGCCGTGTCCAGCTCCCCAGTACTAAAAGCAGCCGACTTCAGCCGGCAATTTATAGTACAAACCAACGCCAGTGACTTTGGCCTCGGTGCAGTGCTCAGCCAGGTGGACACAACGCGACAGGAAAATCCCGTTATGTACCTGAGCCAGAAGCTTCTGCCGAGGGAAGTGGCATATTCCACCATGGAGAAAGAATGCCTGGCGATAGTGTGGGCCATGCAGCGGCTGCAGCCCTACCTATACGGGCGTCGTTTCATTGTGGAGACAGACCACAACCCTCTGAGCTGGTTACACATGGTCTCCGGAACCAATGGGAGGTTGCTACGCTGGAGCCTGGCGTTCCAACAGTACAACTTCGCCATTCGCCACAGGAAGGGCCAAGACCACGGCAACGCCGATGGGTTGTCCCAACAGGGAGCGGGCTCAGTCTGGTGCATGGGGGAGCACCGAGAAGGTGCTGCCCCCTAGCGCGCTCAAAATGGGGGAGATGTGAGGAAAATTCACTCATATGACAGTCATCTCTCCAACTTCGTAACTAGTCAGATCTCACAGATGGCCCCCAGGAAAACTCAATTTACATGTTAATCAGCCCAGCTAAGAACCATTGTAAATGCTCTTCCATAGGAAGCTAGCACAGCAGGAGAGGTTGACCCATCAAAAGAACCCTCATTTCCATTAATTGGCACCTAAGACACATGTGCACTCGCAACCCCAGAACAAAGACTTGAATGAAACCGACCCAGCCGCAGCAGCCCCGATCTTTCATAAAGATTTATAAGAGAATCGTGGATCCATGGTATACCCCGATTTCACATTTTAAAATGTGAATCTTTCTGCACAGCCTGCTGCTATTCCCGGGGTTCTAGGGTGCATGTGGACTGAGAAATCGAGAACTGGACTTAGGGAGCACCTAGGATAGGGGTGTCTGGCATGAGGGCGTAGTGTAGGTCCAGCCGGTTCTGATGATGCCACCGGCTCGGTTCTGTGCCAATGCCCTGCTGCGTTATGGTCCAATTTTGGTTTTTCAGTCAGAAATTGCATGGCCAGAGTGAGAGGAGTTTATAGACTGTCCACAGGGTGTGTGGGGGGTGTAGGGGGCTGCCACGTGGGCTGTCCCATTACAGATATAAGCAAGAGCCCAGGTGAGCCAGTCGTTGATCCAGGAGGGGGGGTACCTAAGAGCATTTCCAGGAGCATCCACACACACAAGCCAGGCCAAATAAGCCCCCCCCATTGAGCCGCAAACCATAGGTAATGGACAACATTTTACTGCCTTTGTCTTGTAACCCATACTTATATGTGCACCTCTGACTTTTACCTGTTAATTATTATCATTTTGTACATATTTGTCTAGTGTGCCCTCCAAGGCTAATTTAAATCTATAAACTTTAATCTGATTAAAACTGTCTTTTATCATCGGCCTCACACGCCTAGTACTCGGTCTATAAAATATAGCTACCCCAAAGCTGGTTCCTGGCCGTGTTATAAGTCGGTAACGGACCGGTCTTATAACTAAACTAGAAACAGGTGGCAGCAGAGTCCTTGGCGAGGAGTGTGTTCTCTCGCCCTCCCGGAGTCTCTCTGTGCCCGTGTGGACAGGGGTTAACGGTGAAACAGTATCTGGCTGACCTTGTGTACCCCTAGGGGGCAGCGCAACGTCACGATACACCCCAAGTCAGGCCGTCAACCCTCGAGTGGGCCGGCGGGGCGGCTTTTTCCTGACACTGTCCATTCAACCTATTAGATGCTGCTGTCGGTACGATCATGGCATTTAAGCTGTTAGATTATAGTCACATGTTGCGTTTTTTCCATACTTCTTTTTTGGCAGAAACTGCAGGACCAGTTTTTAGCTGGAAGTCAATACAGAACTTTTTCATTCCTGGTGTTCCTTTCTTGTTTGGGGGCAATTTTTTTTAAAATTCAGTATGATGTCGATGTGACGTTTTTCTAACAGTTTGTATTTTAGAAAAGCCATGTTTGGTGTTATGGGGCTTCCCTACTTACAGACTTATTGTATAGCTTTGACTATAGATCAGGCAAAATACTGGTGGAGTTCTTCCTCTGATATACTCTGGGTTTCCATGGAAGTGGATCTCATGGGAGGTTCTTCCTCAAAATCATGGTTGCCTAAACCTAATGCAGCAAAACAGGCCTGGGGCTCAAGGCTAACCTTCAATAAAAGCTATACTCTCCTACATGGCATCAGTAGCTCCTTCATCATTCCCTTCTATTATGAGGAATGAATGTTCTGTCCCAATCACTTGTTTAACAAGAAACACCCCCATACTTCTTTGTAAGATTGAGATGAAGGGCATACAATTTGTAGAGGATTTAGTCAGTGGTGACTCCATTTTTGATTTCCAAAAATTACAGGTAGACTATCATTTACCATCACAGGACTACCTTAAATAGAAACAAATAACACATTTCTTAAGCTGTAACCCATCATAGAAATTTATCATTCTTCTTCCGCTACTTAATTTACTCAATAACAAAGGTCCCAAATCCTAAAAAGGTAGTAAAGATCCAAAACACAAAGAAACAGGAAAAAGGAGGACTTAACACCCATAATCATAAAATTTATATAATTTTATTATCAATAAATTCACTCATATGAAAGTCATCTCTCCTGAAACTTCATAACTAGTCAGATCTGACAAATGGCCCCTGGGTCCCAGAAAAGCCTCAATTAATTAACACACAGCTCAACCCTTGTAAATGCCCTTCTATAGGAAACTAGCACAGCAGGAGATTGACCCATCAAAAGAACCCTCATTTCCATTAATAAGCTCAAACAAACCCCGCTTCAAAGACTTGACCAAAATGCTCCTAGCTGCAGCGGCCTCGATATTTCAGTCGGCTGCCGCGGCTCCATCAGCAGCAGTCGCTCCGGGAATATACGCCGTCCATAAACTCCGGTTTACCATGCCGACGAAGTTTGACGGGGACCCTAAGGCCTGCAGGGGGTTCATCACCCAGTGTGCCCTCCACGTGGAACTTATGGCTGGCCAGTTCCCATCCGAAAGATCCAAGGTGGCCTTCGTGGTCAGTCTCCTCTCTGGGAAAGCCCTGGCCTGGGCGACTCCACTTTGGGACCGAGGCGATCCTATCACAGCTGATCTGGCGATATTCTTGCGGGAGTCCCGGGAGTCTTCGAGGATCCGCCCGCGCCCGTCTGCTGAAACGCTTTTTTTTTAAAACCTACAGCAGGGGAACCCCTCCTTTGGCAACTCGCCGTGCAATTTCGCACCTTTCCTAAATTTGGTTGAAACGACACGCGTTGTGTGCCACGTTCAAAAAGGGCCTTTCCAGCCGTTTAAAGGGATGCCCTCCCCCCACCCGCCACCCTCCGAGGTTTTAAAGGGCGACCCGCATTGACTCCGCTTTCAAAAAGAGGGGAGGAGCTCCGCGAAGAGCGTGAACCAGCCCTACATGTCGGTACCCCCTTGCAAAAATGTTTCTGGGGCCCCCACGTCCCCTACCCACCACCCTTTGAAAGAAGCCATGCAAGTGTCAGTACCCGCCTGATAAGAGCTTCCCCAACAGTGGGGAGAAGTTTCCTCACTGGGAGCCCCGAAATTCCGAGGGGTTGCCCACTTTTCCGCAATCCGGGAAACCACGCCCATTTTTCGTGGGAGAGGCGTCCTGGGTGTGAGCAATCCCTCTCCATGGTCACGCTCCCCGCTCTGGTCACGCCAAATTTCCGGAAATCTCGTTTGGTGTCGGCCTTCCATTCCGGATGGGCTGGGATTTTTGGGATGCTTTGGGGAAAGACCAAGAATCGCCCCCGGGGCCCGCTTAGACCGCCCCTTTGGTCATCTCCTCCGTAGTGGTGAGCTTTAAAGGGATCCATCCACAAATGGGGACCCCTCCACGGGGAAAGGATCACGTTCTTCGTGTTCCCCCCATTTTTCCTCGCTGTTCTACTGGGCTTCCTTGTACAGGTCACGCCCCCTCCTGTTGGAAGACGGGTGAAGTTTGGCATTGGGGTCGGACTGCCAGTCTCTTTCTCTATCAGCCCCCCGCCAGGTGCCCCGGTCCCCCGCATCCTCTCTAAAGCCATCCCTGGCCTACTCAACCTTATAGGACTTCCAAGACGTTTTCTCCGAGAAGTGAGCGAGACATTTCCTCCTCATCCCCTTATGATTGCCCCAAACCCTGCTCCCGGGACTAGTCCCCCCCAGGGTGGGTTACCGCCTCCGTACCCGAAACTCAGGCGATGTCGGCCTACGTTGAAAAAAATTTATGAAAAGATTTCATCCGCAAATGACTTCTCCGGTGGTGCTGGATTTTTCTTTGTAGAAAAAAGATGGATCCCTGAAACCGTGCATTGATCCCGGGGTTAAATAAGATCACATCAAGAACCCATACCCCCTTTCCCTTAATACAGAACTCTTTGCTCGTCTCCCGGGAGCCCGGTCTTTTTTCCCAAAAAGGACTTGCGGGGGGCATAAAATTCATCCAGATCCGGGAAGGTGACGATGGGAAGACGGCCTTTAAAACTTGTAGGGGATTCGATTCTTGTGTGCCCCTTCGGTTTTGCAAACCCCCTGCCCTCTTCCAAGAATTTGTCAATGACATTTTCAGAGACCCCCTGTATGTTACAAGTGGTCATTGGAGACATCCCGGTATTCTCACCCGACTGGGGTCCCACCCTGCTGTGGGCCGGCTGAAACACCCCACGAGAAACCATCTCTACGCTAAACTGGGGAAAATGCCCGTTCCCCCAGACCAGCCTTCCCTTCCCAGCAAAAAAATCTTGATAAGGGGGCTGCGGATGGACCCCCCCAACCTTGCCGTCCTACAGTGGCCCCGACCCGTTGGCCTTCAGGCCAACAACGCTTCTTTGGGGTTTCCCAAATTTTTACCCCGGGAGTTTATCCCCATTTTCGATGTTTTGGGCCCCCGAAATTGTGGCCTCTGGCCGCCCAAAAAGCCTTTTCCAAATTTTTAAACGCATTCGCCTCGCACTTGTTTTCCTGCCCGTACCCGGAAAACCCCTTTTTTTTAGAAGTCACGCCTCTTCATAGGGGCTGGAGTGCTGCTCGCCCAAAAAGGGCCCAAGGGCAAGACTCTGACGTGTGGGTTCTTTTCCGGACCTTCCACCAGCAGAGAGGAACTAACCATCGGGGATCGGGGAAATTTAGCCATTTAAACTTTCTCTGGAGGAATTGGGCCCCCTCCTGGAGGGGGCTCGTTTCCCCGTGAATATCTTCGAGACCAAAAAAACCCTCGTCAAGCGAGGTGGTCCTTTTTCTTTGCCCATTTAACTAATTTCATTTCCGACCCGGGAGAAAAAAAAGTCAGGCCGATGCCCCTTTTTTGCCTCCGTGTTAGGTGGGAAAAAGAGTTTCTCCACAACATATCGTACCCCCGAATGTCTGATATCTGTGGCTCCCCCTAACCCCAAGGGGTTCCCCCGGGGGAAGCGTATGTGCGCCCTTTCGTCGGGTTTAGGGTCCTAAAAGGGGGGCATTTTTTCCCGCTAGCTGGGCACCTGGGGTCAGAGGTCTTGTTCCCTTTTTTCCCGTTTACTGGTGGCCTGGTCTCCCAACGATGTGAAGGGGTTTGGGAGGCCCGTCCACCCGTGCCAGCAAAAGTACCCCTAGTGTTGAGCGTTTTTATCGACAAAAGTTGAAATCGGCAAGGTTTTTATGGTGATCGAAATTTCCAGAACATGCGATAATTAAGGTTAAAAATTTGGGATCATCTATTAAATCGCCCTTTTTCGGGCCCCTTTTTTTTGGCGGTCAGCAATGAGATTACAGAAAGACAGGGTGAGATATGGTGCGACGTCATGATGGGGGTGTGTTGGTTGCGATTGGGGGAAAAATCACATGACCCCCGTTTTTTTAGAAAAGCTTTCCCGTTCAGCCTCATGTCTCCAGGGTTTATAGGATAGACCTGGCTCTGCCTTGGCCAAACAGCTCAGCGAAATTAGTCTATTTCGCACAGAGAAACCTCTATATTCTGTGATCCTTCCAATTTTGTTAATTAGAGATTGAACTTTTATGTAGTCAGCTAGAGAATTTTAAAGCGCATCTACCGCTGTAAATTTACGGCGGTGGGGGGGGGGGCCCCGGCGAAAACAGACACTCTATTATAAAAAAATGGGTAAAATTTCCCCAAGACTTAGTGAGACATTGTAGTGGAATATCTTTATTTTAAATTTTCTTTAAATT
>JAODAL010054506.1:0-24587 GCA_025379985.1 Phyllomedusa bahiana
TAAACCACATTTTACTTGAATGGACTTTGAAACCCCTGCCCGGAATGCAGATGCCCCTAAAACCTGCATGCCCCCACAATTAAAAAGTCCCGGGAAGAAAGTAGTTTTTAAAAACCACCTTTTTTGTTCCGGGACATTACTAACCTGTCCGGGCCAAAGCATGACCTTAAACTGTCTACCAAAGTTTAAAAAGTGCCAAAAAAGGGTTTTTTGAACCACCATTTTAGTTTCACTGGCATTGATCCCCCTCCCTGGACTGCATCATGCCCCCAAAAAACCGCATGACCCACATGACATGATGATGAGCTTTTGGGCCGTGAGGGAGGACAGGGGAAAGACCCTGGTGCGGTTTGCATAACCACGAAGGCAGATTGGCGCACTGTTCTTTACCGAGATTAAAAGGCCCCCTGACCCAGCGATGAAGGTGGGGGTCGCAATGACACCCGGCATGGTTTGTCCCCACAGGGAAGGCACCTTCTCTCGTCCCCCTCTAACCCCTCCAGGCTCCCCCTCTTCGCTCGTTTAAACCACCCTGCAATTTCGCTCCATTTTCAAAAATTTAAAAAATTTGGAAGGAGGAAGAGTTTTTGGAAAGTCCCCTTATTAAAAGACGGAAAAACACAGCTATTCTCAAACCCCTCTAATCAAAAAAAAATTGCTGATTCAAATTTAACTGAAGGGGTTTTATCAACAAAATCTGGACGGGGCAAAAGTGCAAAAACACTATTGTTATTTTTTCGAAAATACACGTATTTTTTTGACCTTTAAATTCACCGGGGGTGACTAAAAAATTTGCTGTTTCAGATTTAAGTGCAAGGTGGATATAGAACAAAGGGGGAAGGGGTAAAATTTAAAAATAAAAACACCTACTGAAATGTTATGAAATAAAAAACTGGAGTTTTGAACCAACATAGAGACCTGCATTTACTAAAAAATGATTGTATCCTAATATAAGTTCAGGCGCCCAATATCCAGGAAAAATTTTTTCAATAGCAAATGTTAATAATAAAGTTTTGGCAGTTGCAATGTCACACCAGTCTTGGTGAACTTTATCCTTTTTTCTTTTAGAGTTGTCGGTTCGCCCGGGGGACCCCCTTTGCCCCCCCGTGACTTTCAGCGGTAGACTCCAAAAAAATTTTTCTCTACCAACTACATAAAATTTTCCAAAATCCTAATTTTAACTAAATTGTAAGGATCCAGCTAATAGTAAGGTTTCTCTGGCAGAAATAGAATAATTTCGCTGACTGTTTGGCCACAGGCAGAGGCACTCCACTCCTAGAGACGCTGAGAGACACTGAGGGTAACAGGAAAAAGCTGTTTTATGTAAACGAGGGGCATTATTTTCCAGCCAATCCAACCATTTTCCACCAGTCATGACTCCACCCACATTCCCCTGCTCTATTCTTTTTCTGATTTGCTGGCCGCCAAAATTACAGGAAGCGCCGGAAAATGGCGCAAACTTAATAGATAAATGCACAGATTTTAGCCTTTAATTATCGCATGATCTTAAAATTTCGATCACCATAAAAACCTTGCCGATTTCAACTTTGTCGATAATAATCGCTCAACACTAGTGTCCACTCTGTGGTATAAAATGATGTGCTATCTGTATTCCGACTCCAGTAATCGCAAATTTATAAGATTTTCACTGTCTTAGTATCGTAAAAAAATTCAAACATTCCCCATTTTCTGCTAGTAATAACTTTTTTTGTACTTCAACTTTTTTTTTTTTTTCAAATTAAAAATTTTTTATTAAAGGCATCAATGAAAAATAAGATTCAGGCGAATGAAATAGTAGTCAATTCTTTGTAAATGCAAAAAATTTAGGAAAGTGGGGGGGGGGTTCAGGGAAGGAAAGGGAAGGTGAGGTAGAAACAGGGCGCATCAGGTTTTCATATGCAAGCTGTTTTTAGCATAAGGGACATAGAGAGCCAACAATAGTCGTAAAAGACAACATGTCATAAACAGAAGTGATGGTTCGATAATTACTGGAGGCTCCTGGACCAAAGGGAAAGGCGGTTATCAGGCCTAATGAGCCTGAGCTGCTAAGGACTCGCTGTGAGCATTTCCTGTGTGGAGGAGCCACCAATTCACACATATGATGTAGCATAACAGTGTCTCATATATGCTGAATAAGCAGCAATCTAGCCATCGACTCCGATAAGCAAATATAGAAGACAAGAATACTAAGCTAGAACAGTACATGAATCAAAAAAGAAAAGGAAACTAACAGACGGCTCAGTGGTAGCATCGTGTTTTAGGGTAATTCTGTGATCAAGAATTGCGTTCTCCCAGGGGTCCTATTATAGCGCAATTTTGTAACCCGGGAGTATGTTGGCACGGAAACCAAAAAGGAGAGGTTTGCAATTATAACAGCGCTTATATATATGAACTGTAGAGACTCGCCCCAGAAGGCTATCCAGTCGCCCCAGTAACCAAGTATTTGCTGTGTTGAAAGAGGAGGGGTCTGTTCTAAATTCCTCCAATCCTGAAGCACCTGAATTTCCTTGAACCAACTAGTGATAGATGGGCTAGTTGTAGAAAGCCACAGCCTGGGTATTACCGTTTTTGCTGCTAAGAGCAAAAATGTAATTAGATGACTTTTTAAAGTGGATGTCGGTATGGGAATACGGAATAGTAGAATAGTGGCTGGGTCATTCTGTAATTTTTTTCCCAGTTATAATATGTATGATATCAAGTACTTTAAGCCAAAAAGGCTGGAGCACCGGCCACCCCCACCATACATGAGCCATAGTGCCTCTATCCGATGTGCAGCGCCAGCAAACATCGGGAGATCCTGGGAACAGCACACTCAGCAGGGTGGGAACTCTGTACATTGGAAATAATTTTGTAATGTAATTCTTGAGCTTTGAGGAGACAGAGGATCTATGGTTTAACTGAAATGTTTTGCACCATTCCTCCTCAGATAGCTGTGTGTTCATACGTTCCCAGCTCCTTTGAAAAGAGAGCTTGTCCTCTCCTGAACCTCGGTTTATCAACCTATAGGCCAGAAAAGGGTTTACGTTCTTACTGAGTATTTGCTAGACACCATAATTCAAAAGAAGTGTGGGCTCTGTGGACATCTAGGGTAGGGCTCCATTCCGCATATAGACTGCGTAATTGATAGTAATGTAAGTCTCGAAAAAGTTCGTGCGATTCATTCTCCCCCAAACTCCTCATAGCTCTTCACCCCTGTCAGGGATAAAAAGCGGTCTATGATCAAGAGGGGAGCACGTGCACCCAGCAGATTAGCTATCGCTGAGGACAGAGGCTCAGGCACTGCCGGATTGCCCAACAGGGGAGTACATGGGCCTCCTAGGGAATACAGCCGCATCTTTGAAGCATAAGCCCTTCGTACCAACACAGAGACTTGTGCAATCAACGGAAACGGTGCAACAAGCTCTTCAAATAGCATTGATCCCGGGAGCCAGGGTAAGGCAGCAATGGGGGCTTGGTACATCTGGGATTCAATAAAACCCAAAGTTTTAGGGTTTGTTGTATTAAAAAGCGTCTAAGAGTGCGCACTGCAACAGCGGGAAAGGAAGTATTGCTCGAAATCCGGCAGTGAAAGGCCCCCTTTGGGATTTTGGACGAGACAGGGTGGACTCCGCGATTCTAGGGTGTCCTTGTGCCCATACAAACTTAGAGGTAACCTGCTTTAGATCTTTGAAGAAAGATTTCGGTTTAAAGACAATAGGTACTGCCTGAAAAATATATAAAAGCCTGGGGAGACATTATCTTTAGGATGTTAATGTGTCCAATCCCATGAAAAGTCCCTTCGTCCTTTCAAGAGATCCTGTTTAATCTTAGCAAATAGTGGGGGAAAATTGAGAGCAAGAATCTTGTCCGGGGCAGAAGGGACTTGAACCCAGGTATTTAAAGGACGAGCTTTCCCATGAAAATGGGAATGAGGCTTTAAGTGGTTCAAGAGGCTTGGGGGAACATTAAGGGGCCAAAACTGAGCTTTTAGATAGGTTGATTTTTTGATTACTGAAATTTACTATATTCTTCCAGGACCTTTATGTAGCTGGGAGAGATGTGGCCGGTTCCGTGAGGTACATAATAAATCGTCTGCATATGCGGAACACTTAAATTGGAGACCACCCGACCGAATCCCCTGTACTTGAGGGTCACTACGTATGACCTGCATCAAATGCTCCATTACCAAAATATAGAGGATAGGGGAGAGAGGGCATCCCTGCCTGGTGCCATTACTAATAGTCAAGGGGGCCGAAAGTAGACCATTAATACGTATTTGAGCTTGGGGTGCCGAGTATAGAGCCATAATCTTTGCACATCACCGGACCAAAAACTAAGGATTCCAGGACTCCTTTCAAAAAGGACCATGAAAACCCGATCAAAGCCTTTTGGGCATCTAATGATAGAAAAAGACTTGGGGATCTTGTGGGAGTGGACATGGTGGAGCAGAGAAAAAGTCCTTAAGGGTGTTGTCCTCGGCCTCCTGGAGGGGGAGATTGAAGCCAACCGGGTCCAGATGGATTAAGGGAGTTGAGCAGAGGGTTATCCGATTGGCGAGAATTTTGGGCATAGATTTTGGGTCTTTTATTTATAAAGGATATAGGACGATAGCTCTGACATTGTAAGGGATCCTTGCCTGCCTTTGGAATTACTACAATGTGGTCTCTGGGGAAATTTGCAGCATCCAATGGAGAGTTCAGAGAGGTAGCATTAAAGGCGCAAGGAGGGTTTGCTTTTATTTCTCCTTTTAAAGTTTTATAAATAAAGCAGTGTATCCATCCGACCAGGACTCTTATTGGAGGCCGGGGATGAAATGACACCCTGCATTTCTTTTTATGGTAAAAGGTGCCGCAAGGAGGTGAGAGATTGAGTAGGGAGACGGGGAGGGCCGTTCTCTCCAAGTAAGATCGCAAGTCGGTGTGATCAGTCTGTGGGATCGACAGATTATACAGCAGGGAATAATATCGGTGGAAAACCTCCAGGATCTCTTCTGTAAGGTGCACAACCTTCCTCCCGTTCCTTTGATGCAAGGAACATATAGCGCTGCCTTTTGTCTTTTAAGTGCTCGAGCCAAGAACCCGCCTGGTTTATTGCTCCAAACATAAAAGGAGCTGGAGCATATTTGCCGATATCTTTTATGCCTGTTACCCATTAGCTGGAGAATCTAATGTCTTGTGAGGTTCAGGGCTCGCAGGTCAGATCTAGGCCCGGGGGACTTGTGAAGTTGCTCTTTTGTAGCTAATTGCGTAAAACAGGGACTGGAGCTTAAAGGAGGTTGCTTCTTTTTTTTTTTTTTTTTCTCCAATTGAAAGTTATTACAATTTTTCGTATATAACAGGAAAACATACAATTAAAGCCATGAAAGATTTGCTACTGCAGTAGCTCACAAAAAATGATCTAAGATTGATCAAACATAGAAGATTATTCTTTAGGCTAATTGCCACATCAAAATTTTAGAGACAGGCTGCCTTCTTAAGACGTGCACCAGTTTATAAGGATTCTTTAGTACACATTTCAGTGAGTCCCATTGAGTTTGCGGAGAGGTTGTGTCCGTGGCGCGAGTTTGGGGTGAATGTGTCAATAGTATTCTGCAAGTCAGATAGGCAGGAGGAGTCTGACAGTAGTGACTCATTTAAATTTTCCACGCGAATTCCCGGGCGTCTGTACCTCGGGGGAGCGAAGTCACAGTGGATCGGCGCATGGTCGAATGTAAATTTTGTTCCCTACTGATGCCGAAATTAAAATTGCGCAAGAGACGTGTTGAGGGAAGATGTAATCGTTTCCCTGGTTGAAAGTTGTGGGGGAGGAATAAAATGTATAATCCCGATCTCTGGGGTGTAGAAGCCTCCATATATCTACCAACTGCATGTCATGAAGCAACTTGAAAGTAAGGCTTTCAAGAGTCTTGGCTAGAAAAGAAAGTTGCCCCGTATTTGGAGCATATACGTTTGCTAGGGTATTGTCTGACCCTGAAGGGGGAATTGAAAAAATAAGGTCCTCGCATCCTCATCCTTATATGTGTCCCCAAAAAGGTGATCGCAAAGTTTTATGAAAGAAATGGCTACCCCCTTTTAAATTTTGCAGATGGGCTACTGTTATGGCACCAGGCAGGAAGTAACGGTTGTGATAGGACTGTATGTGGGAGTGAGGAGGTGGGTTCCTGGAGGCAAAAATATCTGGGATTTTTGTTTATGCAGATGATACAGAATTTGTGAACATTTTTGGGGGGAATTGAATCCTTAACATTAAGGGATGTTAAGCGAATGTTTCCATTATAAGAGTTGAGCAAAGAGGCACATATGAAAATCCCCCCTAATCAAAAAGAGGAAAACCCCCGACTGAGCCAGTCTGATGAAACACTCTATAACTAAACACCACAAAGAAATTTGGAAAAACAAAGGCCTAATAGCAAGAGGCCAAAAAACTAATGTGTGCAGACATGTAACTGCAAAGGCCATTCCACATGGAAAAAAGGCCAACTATGTTGGGTAACATGTCATAAAGAGGACAATGCAAAGCAGAACAACAAAATGCAGGAAACATTACGAGATTTTGCAGTGCACTTCCCCCTGGGACATTTTTCAATCATGAGAAAAAGAGTAAAACCGCGCCGGTCCGAGCCGAGAAAAGAGGTCTGAGAAGAAAGAAGAAAAAGAAAAGGGAGGAGGAGAAAGGGAGAAGGAGGAGAGAGAAGGAGAAAAAAAAGAAAAAAAAAAAAGTGGGGTGGGGGGAAAATGGAGAGGATATCTCGACTCGAGCCAGGTAACGGCCCCCTATCAAAGACACTTTTGGTGAACTGAATTAATCGAATAACTCAATGGTACATATCGGCAACGGTGAAGCAAGTGAGAGGTAATTTAAGTCACCCCTAGCTGGTGACACCGTGAATGGGAGTCTCACGTAAAAAGTCCAATAGTGGGAGTGCTCAGCAAGGAGTGGGACCGGGAACCGGAGTAAGAAGGGGGTTAGAGAGAGCACACCTTAAATGGGACTCTTCAACTTAAAAACCTGAGGGGTAGATGTATCAGATGTCATAACAATACGATACCCGGCATCATGGCAACAACCTCAGTAAGTCAGCGGGTAAGGTCTCATCCTAGCGGTTGCTCTTGGGCTCCTTGTCGGCGGCAAACTCTCTGGGACTTTGGAGTTTGTTGGTTGGAGTCGCTGAGGCTTGGGCATCTCGGAAGGGACAAAGCTTGCTGAAGCGGGATCCGCAGATATGGCTATGTCCCAATCTGGCAAGGCAATATCCGGGAGGTCGAGGGCAGCAGCCAGGGTAGGTAGATCGTCCCGGGGACCCCAAGATAAGGAGCTTGTCCTTTTGTTTTGATTTGGAGGGAGAAAAGGAAATCCCCATCTGTATGGTATATTTCTAGATTGGAGGACGTCAATAGTGGTTTTAAAGCGCCGATCGCATGCGAGGGTGCGTTCTTGACAGATCAGGGAAGAGAACCCAGCTTATGGTGTCATGCTCAAATCTGCTGGGATCATGCGGGCTTTCCGCATTAATTCTTCTTTTGAGATTGTAGTGGGGGACCCTACATATAACATCTCCTCGGGCGAGTTGCATTTCCAGACTCTGCGGGACGTAAACGGCCATGGGGTCTATCAAATTCCGATAAACGTCGCTTCGGCCTCCCTAGGATGGTGTTAAAATTTTTTTGTGAGTGTGGGAATTAACTCTCCAGTTTTCAGGGATTCTGGGAGTCCTCGCAGTCGAACATTATTGCGCCTGTTTCGGTTCTCCAGGTCGTCCAGTTGTGTAGAGAGTTGTAGATGATGGGAGTGGTGTTCCAATATTGTGGTCTGAAGGTTGGCTATGAGAGTGGGATTTGAAATTTTTGGGCTTTCCAAATTGTGTCACTTTTGACTTGGGTCTGTTACATTCGTCTGGGGCTGGGCGCAATTCTTGTTCCAAGCTTGCTGCATCTCTCTGGGCCCTATTTTGCATATCTTGCTTAGATTGTGGAGAGAAAGGAGCGCCTTAAGTTTCAGGATGAGATTCCAGAGCCATTAGAGCATCCCCAGGCGGAATAGAAGTCGTTGCTTGGGTTACATAGTAGTGGTAAGTATGGGAATAACGGGAGGAAAGTCCCCTAACATCCGTTTTCATGTGAGGGCATCTCCCCAAGTCGAGGAGGTCGGGCTTGGGCCCAAGAGAGACCAATCAGTGCGGGGGTGCCGCAGCAATTGAGCCCTTAGAGAGACCCCCGGGGAGGTCAGGGCGGAAGGGGGGCCCGCCACCTCCGAGCGCGGGAAAAGGGACGTACGAAACCCTTGGCGTTCCACTGTGTGAGCCCCGCCATCGCCCAAGACACACCAGGGTCCCCCCCCAGGGCGTGTGGACGAGAGAGGGCGCTGCCTTGGGGATGAGGCAGGCAGAAGGTCCGTTTTTGTAGGTGAGATGTGCACATAGGATTTCACATAATCCCCGCCAGGATGCAGTTGGGTTTTTCGAGCTAAGCCTATAATTTTCCAAATGCGGGCGGCGATCGGTCCTGCATATCAGAGTGACGGGCAGGCATATGCACACGGGCCGCGGGGGTCGGGCTGGGCCCCGCATTGTGCAGCATCTCTGTGTAAGGCAGCAGGTCGCAACTTTTCCGGCATTGAGATTAAGGATGGAGACCTCCACAGCAGAATCCCCTATGCTTTCAGAGGCAATGGCCTGTGGGCCCTCAGCTGCCCAATTGGCAGAGCAGTTTAGGGGTGATGGCATGTAGCTGTCCCTATTGAGCGAGGTTCCCCCGCGTTTTCTATTGCCTGAGGGTGGAGGGGGCATTGGGGTCAAGGCATGGGCCCCTTAATCATGGGCCCAGTTGAATGGAAATCCCGTATAGGTAGCAGGCTGTCCCCTCCTATTCACTGACCTGCTTGCTGGCAGTTGTCGTCTCCTCCGCCGCGTGCAGGGTGGGCGATTTTTGGGGGTCGGGAGCCTCGTTGCTGGGGTGCCTGCGCGTCTCCTGGGTGGGGGGAGCGCTTTCAGCGTCGGGTCTCGTCGTCTCTCCTCTTTCCTGTGGGCCCGGCTGGGGTGGCGGTTGTTTCTCAGTCCGGTGAGTAGACGTTGGCGCAGCACAGGCTTCAGCAGGGAGCTGTGGGCTTGACTGTGTTGCGCCGTGCTTTGAAAGGCGCCGGGAAGATGGCGCCGGGTGTTCCCACGCGCGGGATGCAGGAGGCCCCTCGTCTTCTAGCCCCTGAAGCGGGGCGAAAAAGTTGGAGATAGGCAGTCCCGAGGCTTCAGGAGTGGTTCCGGCAGTTACTGCTGCCCTTTTATTACGCCGATTTCCCATTTTCAGTGTCTTTTGCAGATTCAAGGCAAAGTCCCAGGAGGAGCTCGTGGAGGCTGCGACCGTTCCTCTACATGGCAGGTACTTCCACTTATTGACCTGAATGATGGTGCATTTTTTGAGGGCTGAAGTTTACTTTTTATTGGTACCACTTTTGGATAGATACTACTTCTTGATCACTTTTTAACCAATTTTAGAGGACTTGAAATGACCCCCAAAAAAAAAAGGAATTTTGGTGTCTGGAATTTTTATTCTTCTACGTTGTTCTGCATATGGGATAAATGATGTTATATATTAATAGAGCGGACTTTTACTGAGTTAACCCGCTACATAGAACATGGGTATGTCCTGTGTCGGTAAGAGGTTAAAGGTTTTTTTTCACCAATTTGTTTCACAGATCCTGCTGTTCAGGCTCCCACTTCCTGGTTATCCGGCAGTTACTGACATTCCTGCTCTGCTATTCCTAGCTGAGCCCGTTAGGACCCGTCCATCACCGATGTCCCTCTAACAGCAGTGCACAAGACTACAGAGCTCTAGAGGGTTAAAGTTTGTCCGTAAGAAACAAAAACAAGCTCATGTGCTGCTGATAACACACAGTAGGTAGTGGCATTACCAGAGGTTGGTAACCTAGAAACATGCTGTAAACAAGCAGGAGATAAAATCTGCTCTAACTCTGAAATGAAGCAAATTATAAAAGCAATGTCATTGGTAATAGTCTTTATTCACCTTTGCCTACATGTTTAAAGCTAATCAATGTGGTAGGAATATCTTTCTAAGCTTCTGTCAAAATAAAAATATTATGACCGTCTTGGCTGTAAATGGGAAGTAAAAAAAAAAAATCTTTTGGCTACCTTAGGTCGTACAATTCACACATTTTCTGTCAGTAAATGGGATAAAATACAAAATTTATAGCATACAGCTGCATCTCTCATTCTTTGGGCTTGTTCACACTGACTTTTGCCTCCATATGAACATCCGCTTTTTAGATGCGTCTCGGGGACCGACAGGACGGACCCAGAGACGCATCTAACAATTAGCAGTGACTATCACTGCCGACAACGAGGAACACGCAGCGGCGTTCACATGAGAGATCGCCGCTGCGTGTTTGCCCTGCGCCTGTCAGGTCAGTCTTGTGGATGCGATCATAGAATTGACATGCAATTCTTTGATCTGGTCCATAAAGCGGACTCGACAGGCGCGATGCAAACACGCAGCAGCGATCTCTCATGTGAATGCTGCTGTGTGTTCCGCATAGCCCACAGTGATAAACTCACTGCTATTTGTTAGATGCGTCTCTGGGTCCGTCCTGTCGGTCCGCGAGAGACGCATCTAAAAAGCGGATGTTCATATGGAGGCAAAACTCTGTGTGAACAAGCCCTTAAGCTGTTTGCACTTGACCTTTGCGGAGGAAGGCCTAGGAAGAGATGTTTGTGATTTTTACTTGGTAGATAAAGTACAATGAGGGATAAAGTCTCCTTTAGGCCTCGGCTCCACAGTACTGGTTTCTCGTCAGAATTTTAAGCGGAATCAGTATTTAGAATCCACAAAAATCCAAATGTACCCAGAATTTTCAACGGCATTTTACAGTTGCCGTGTAGACATAGCCTTACACTTAGGGCAACATGTCCCATTAGGGCTGCGTCATTTTTTTGGTGTATTTTGCGTCAAAAAACTGTTGGCGCCCTATTCTCTATATAAATGAGCTGTCCTACACCAAAACTAGGCACATTTAACGGCAGGCACGACACATTTGAGTGCGCCTAAATTAGGCGCATCAAATATGCTATGCAAAGCATTCCACATGCCAGATTTTTGACAGGTTCATTCAGGCGCACTATACATTCTTTTAATGCACCTTACAACTGGCCTGACAGCGCCTCTTTCTAACATGTCACCCTTTAGCAAAACAAGGGGCATCATATATGAAAACTAGTGATGAGCGATTGTGTCAACTATCGTTATCGAGTCGATATTGTCAATTATCATAACGATAGTCGATAACAGATTATCGCCGATGACCATTAAAGTCTATGGGAGAGGAACAACAGTGTCATTCTTACACCCAAACAGGGCTGGAGAAGCTGGAATTAACATCCACAACAGTAAACTGGATACGTGCTACATCTTAGGCAAGACAATTAGGCAACAAGAGTCACAGAAAAAAAAAGTCAGACTATTCACTATCACTGTCCTGTACCACAGCATGACCCACAAATTAAAAAGTGCCAGAAGGTAGTATTATTTGAACCATCATTTTACTTGAACTGGACATTGACTATGCCTGTCCTGGACCGCAGCATGACCCCAAAATCCGCATGACCCACATATTAAAAAGTGCCAGAAAAAGGAGTCTTGAAGCAGTATTTTAGTGAAATGGATATTGACTATCCATATCCTATAACGCAGCATGACCCAAAAACCCGCACAGGTGCCCTTATCGACCATCAGCAGAAAATTTCGCAATAAGAAAAACTATATTAAAAAAAACTAGTTCTCCAATACTGCTGCTGCTAGAGCTACTTGCCATTCTACTGATGACATTGTTCCACCGTGAAATTAGAATGTGAAGCAAACAAAATAGATGTCCCCAGTAGGTCAACGAGACCTGTGAAGATCCTGCATTCTACTCTCAAGTGGGTTAAAGGAAATTACTGATCAAGGCAGGTGAAGCTGTACACGTGGATCACGCAGGTTCAGCTAGCAGGGCCGGAGTTAGAGAGGCTGCGGTGAGAGCCAAGGCCGGCGTCCGTCATCTATTAACACTGTAAAAACGCCCTTATGACGCAGCAACGAAAACAGTCGTACTGAAGCAGAGTGCGGAAGCAGAAGTGTGAGCTATGACCTCCAGCCTTCCTCAGTACACAGTCAAGACCTGGGTAGCGCTTGAGAAATTTCTGCCTCTACGAGAGTGCGGACCAATTGAGCTTCACTTGGAAATGCTGGTGGTTGACACTCCAGTTCCACCCAGGTGCCATTTTTCTTGCCTTTTTTTTTTCTGGTTTTACTCAACGTTCTGCAGGAAATGGTCTCTGTACTTTGTTCTCTGTCCGTGCTCCATACTTCATGTCCTCTGAATAACCTACATCTGTTCAAGTCTTCCT
This sequence comes from Phyllomedusa bahiana, assembly GCA_025379985.1. NCBI lineage: Eukaryota > Metazoa > Chordata > Amphibia > Anura > Hylidae > Phyllomedusa > Phyllomedusa bahiana. Next base: position 12,371 of record JAODAL010054506.1, read on the forward strand.
GTACCTCCCTTGTACAATTCAGAGGAATATTTGTATCAGCTATTTTGTGCATGCAAGTTTTTTAGTAGTTTAATTCTAGAAAACACATTTTTAAAGTAGGATGGAATCCCACCACATCTTTGTTTCTCTTTTTTTAATTGTATTAAATGGGTTGTCTCACTACAGAGATTGCTTACTATCTTAAAGATCTTGCAAAAACAAGTCATTTTGCAATATGTGTCCATTAACAGTTTCCTATCTATTCCTGTTTTTTGACAGCACCATTCCCCATAAAACATGACCCTTCAGCCACTGTTGACAATTGTGAAGAACAAATGTCTGTTAGAAACCACATTTTTTAGACTAGGACCTGTAGTAAAGCTGTATTTCACAGCAGCATGACCCAAAAAATTATAAAAATTACTTCTCAGCCGCTGTTAAAAATTGTGAGGGAGAAATGCCACTTAGAAGCTATATTTCTGTTCCAAAGGACCTTGATTATAGCTGTATCTCATGACCCCAAAACCATTGACGTTGCAAAAAACTTTAATGAAGAAGCAAGTTAATGGAATATGGTTTTTTCATGAAACCGTGTACAATTGCTGTCTTTTACAGTCTCCTCACCGCAAAACCAGTAAAATTACCTTTTGGGGACTGAGAATAAAAATTACAGTAGGAAATGATCGTTTAAATTTTTTTTTTTTTTTTAAGAGGACCATATCTTTTGAAAGCGGATGTGACCTCGGCAATTGGGGCCACAACATCAGAGATCCACGCCTGATTCATCTTTTTTTTATTTTTTTATAAATGTGTGTTTATTGAATTTTCAAGGTATAATAGAAAAACATGAAAAAAGAAAACAGTAGTTTTACAAAAACATTGAGGAATGTGCAGACACAAATCAAGCAGTGACATCACATTTTGCTGCAATTGAAGAATTGTCCTTCCGTGCGGAGAAGCATGTTATACATAATCCTGGATGTATTTCTAACGCATGAAGGAGGAAAGCATTTCCGGCATTTATGTGTCCTAGGTCTAGCAGCGTGTGATGTTTGAGAAATCTCCCCTATCTAACTATAACGAGATCATAATAAACGAGAACAAGACAAAACTGCCAGTTTGGTTAATTAGATGTAACTTAAATCTAAGTTTTATTTAAAACAGTCCACCAAGACGAGCTGTGTTCAAGGCCTCAAGTCTAAATACTGAAAACTGGGTAGGTTTGCTTTGGTATGGTTTCCTTTTACTTTGCAAGACAAGGTTGGTGTTAGTGTTGGTGTTTCTCGTCTCTAGAGCATCAGGTGTCTGGTACTTCTCGGGTACGTATAGCTTAACCCCTCAATCTGAGACACCCTAACGTATCAGCCATCTCTCCCTCCAGATACCATTTAGTTAGTCGGAAGGGGGTGACCAGATGTGTTATTTCTTCTACAGTAAGAAAGTGGGTTATAAATGGTGTCCACCTTTTAAAGAAGCCTTCCGCACGAGTCTCTTTAGCCATCTCTACCTCCACCCGTTCCATGTGCAGGTAGTGTTTGACTTGTCTCCAAACCTCCCTGACGTCTGGTAGCTTATCCTCCAACCAATGGTTTAAAAGGCTTCTCTTTGCAGCCAACAGGACAACATGAAGCAGGCTATGAAGCCTCTCTATGCCAGAAAAATCCTGGAATAGAAAAACTTTTGGCGTGAGGGCGCAACTCAAACCCCACTTCTGCTTTAAGATAGTGTGTATTTGTGTCCAAAATGATTATGAGCTAGAGCAGCTCCACATGCCATGTATAAAGTCTGTGTTAGGTAGTAGGCATTTGGGACATGCAGTTTTGCGTTGTGGGGCGTTAGGATGAGGGGGTATATTGAAGCCATAGATGGCATGATGGACAAAACGGAAGTGGGATTCTCTCAATTTCTCATTTATGACAGATTTACATATTCCATTCCATCCTTTCAAAACCGAATGTGATATGTCCATGTCCGGGAACCTCTTGTCCCATCTAGAGAACAGGGTAGATTCCAAAATTTTGGCATCTAGGTTGCAGAGTTTTGTGTATAGTATAGACAAAGAGTGGGTATCTGAGGAGGTGTCTATAAGGTCGTCAAAAGGGTTTGTGGGGAATTCTTGATTGACCTGAACCACCCTTGACTTCAAGAAGCCCATAATCTGTCCATAACTGAGAAAGTGGGTGGGCGGGATTTGGTAGGTTCGGTGAAGCTCCATTTGGGAAAAGTAGGAGTTGCTGTTGGTATTAAAAAGATGTCCCACCTTTGTCACTCCCAAAGTGAGGTGTCTATTGTTTAGCCCTTGGGGAAATTCAGGGTGTCCTATCAGAGGCATATGTTTACTGAACATAGCTGGTAGGTTAGCGAGTTTGCGACATATTTTCCACGTCGCTATCGTATCTCGCATGAGGAGGCAAGATCTGATATCCGAAGGTATGCAAGCGAATCGAATATGTAATAGAGCTGTCAAGCTCCATGGCGAGGCGATCTGTGCCTCAAGCTCCGTGTTGGAGTATGTCGATGTCTGCTTGATCCAGTCGATACAATGTCGAAGGATACAAGCTAGGTTGTACCTACGGACATCAGGAATATTCATTCCACCGCTGATCCTGGTAACTTGTAATTTGGCAATCGAGACTCTAGGTCTTTTATGAGCCGAAAGAAATTTGATAAAGCTGGACTGGATGATTTTAATATCGCCCGATTCATCTTGATGAAAGTCAAACGATCCACATTATCAGTGGAAAGTCGGATGCGTTTGTCTGTAATGACTCCTCCAGCTGTGCTGAAGGTCCGCTCTGATAGGACGCTTGCTGCCGGGCAGAACACCACCTCTATGGCGTGGCGAGCGAGCTCGGGCCATTCATTAATTTTGGATACCCAGAAGTCGATTGGGTCCGGAACATATCCAAAAACATCGGTGTTGAGACGCGATATTTCATGCACCATGATTTTAAAGCCGGTTCTTGTGTGTTGTATGTGTGCCCTGCATTACATGCATTGGTGATGGTAGTAAATAAGGATTGCAGAGGTCACCCATTAGGCTTCTTTCCACAATGCTTGCTGCTGCAGCTACTTGGCACTTACTGCTGTCACGTTGTGACGTTGTTCCATCATGAAAATTTGAAGAAATGAAGCAGACAAACAGATGTTCCCAGTTGATCAATCAGCACGGTCTCCAATCCCCGCATTTTACTCTCTATTTGGGTGGGTGGAAGGAAAGTGCCGAGTTTTGCTTTGTACCAGGGATCGAGGAGGGTGGCCACCCAGTAACTGTTGTTCCGTTTAATGGCCTTAATGCGAGGATCATGTTGGAGGAAATGGAGCATCCAAGCACTCATGTGAGAGGTGGAGCCTTGATTTCCCAAGCCTCTGGGCGAGGGGCATAGAAGATTTCCCCCTCCCCCTCAAAAACGTGCCCAATCTTTTCCAAGGCAGGGGACATCTGTAACACGGTGTCCCGAAAAACCTCCCCCCTCCTCGTCTTAGCTTAAAAACGCCCCGACTTGCCTCAGATGCTTACCCGGGGAAATGAGGCCCGCCTTGCACTGCCCCCGGACCCCCAAACCCCTGCCCAATTAGACGATAAAGTTGTGAAAAATGTGGGCCTTCGGATTCGAGGAGAGAAAAGGGTCTGTTTCCGATCTGTGTCCGTTCCCTTGTCGTGGTGGGACTGCTGTTTGAGTGTCCAAGATTGTTCCAGAAAAAAAGATCACCACAATGCTCATGCTGCAAGGGGATTGTCCGCACTGACCATTTTGTGGCTTTTTCAAAACTGCAAGGAGGTGCAGAGCTCTTTTACCCGCCTCCATTCGGTGGCTCAAAACCCCCCAGGGCTTAACCCCTGTTTCGGCTTGTGTCACTTGTCTGCGAATGGCTTCGCTGCGCCACAATGCTGGGATGTGGGAGTGGAATTTCCGCGTGTTGCCAGTCAACAATGAGAGGGTTGACGGGAGGCAAAACTGACGCTGTAAAGCGCCAGCTGGAGAAGCGGGTGGAAAAGGGGAAGTGTGGGTCAGACCTCAGATTCCTCAGAGGCGTCCGAACCCCGGGTAGCGTTTAGAAATTTTTGGACGACGGGTTCATGACGTGTGCCCGGCAAGGGGATGTGTCCAGCCCACCCTTTAAGGGGGGCCAGCAGATTTGAGTTATTTCACACCACCTTGCTGGCAAAAGGGGTTTTTTTACCGCCAGCGCTCGGTTTTTTGTGAAGAGCCCCTCCCCGTCCTGACCTGTGTGTTGAGGTCTCGAAGAAGATTAAATTTCGACGGCCTGGTTTCCCTGGGAAATTGTGAAACCCGTGGAGCTTGGGGGAAAAAACCTGCACCATCCTGCGGTTTTGAAGAGCATGCGCGAGCCTGAGAGCCACCGTCACCACCAGAGACATCCACCCAGCGAGCTGTCAAGAGATATAGCGGCCTTAGCCATGCTTACTAGTCCATGTATCGGTGGTCAGATGGACTTTGCCGGGCACAGATGCAGACAACGCGCTTGAGATTGTAGATGACACATGGCTGGCCAGGGCAGGGACGGATTTTCTGGACAAGAAATGCCTGCTCGGCATCTGATATTGGGGGCAGGCAAGGGCCATGACGTAGCGGGACCCATCTATGTCCAACAGACGGAAAGGCAACATTTCCAAGGCCAAAAGTCTGGCAATGCCGACATTCAGGCTTTTGGTTTTGGGATGGTTTGGGTTAAAGTGTTTCTTCTGCTCCCAAACCTGGTAGACCTAAGGCTGGCTGCTAGACTTGCCGCTGTACGGCATGCAGGTCAAACTGGTGGAAGAAGGGGTAGGATGGGTCTCTGGCGGTGGTTCTTGGGCTACGTTGGAGGCTGAAGCAGAGGCTGATCCTTGATCATGACGCCGAGAGAAATGGGCAGCTGAGGAACGCTTGGTCTTGGAAGTGGCGGAGGAGGTGGAGACAGAGGGTGTGACAGTGGATGGAAGCCCTGGATCGGTGTGGCCTTTTTTCGCCAAGTGCTCCCTCCATTTCAACTCATTCATTCGCTGCATGTGAATAGTCATGTTGGTGGTGGTTATTCTTCCCTCTACTGATGTGTTTACGGCAAAGGCGGCATATGACATCTCTGGGTGAATCAGAGGCTTGATCGAAAAAGGCCCAGGCTTGAGAGCTCCTGGACCTTTTCGACGTGAATAAGCGAGGAGCCGTGTTCCCGCTGATCATGGCTGGCGGAATAATCTCAGCGGACTTGTGCGGCCGCCCTCTCCCTTTTTGAGGCGGGACCCATACTGAAACTACCCCATCGTTTCCTCCTCGTCCAGTGATGAAGCGCTCGTTAGCAAATTCTGCTGAAAAGACCACGTTGGATCCGCAATGTCTTCATCATCATCATCATCATCATCTACACAGGTGACTTCCTCGTCCTGACATTCTACTTCCTGGAGCTGCGGGCTACAAGCAACAGGCACTGCAAGGCGTTGCCGACCACCCGGGATTTTTGCCAATTGACCGGCTTCCTTCTCCTCCTCTGATGGCATCAGAAATTGGGCGTCAGAGCAGACAAAATCATCCTCTTTGGCCTCTTGATCTTTTGAAATGCCTTCGGACCCCAACCGCAATTTGTCAAAGAGGTCTTCAGAAAATGGATTATCCACAGTGGTGGGTACTTGGGTTGACATTTGGACTGCCTTCGCTTCATGTTGGACAGATGCGGACGATGATGATGACGACATTTGTGGCCGTGACTGGGAGGACGAGGAGGTAAGACTGCTGGATGCAGGTTGCATTAACCACTGAAGAACAGATTGGCGATGCTGTTCGTTACTGAGATTCACAGGGCACCGACGCAGCGATGACAGGCCTGACGGTCCTGCAACTGACGTTCCGCTGGCTTGCATGTGGTCACCAGCACTGGAAGAGCACCTTCTCTCATACCTCTACCTCCATGTCCTACACCCCTCTTTGCTCGCTTACCACCTGCAGTTCGCTCCATGTTCAGAAAGATAACAATTTAATAAGATATGGAAGAGTTTTTGATAGTCCCTTAGTGAAAGATGGCAAATCACAGCTATTCTTCTCCTCTAATTTCCAACAGCCAACTAGGATTAGAAACAGAATTGTTTCTATCAAATATCTGTGAAATGCGGTCTGGTGGAAGAACTAACACCAAATCAACAGTGTTCTTCTTTCAGTCCCTGAGATTTACAACTGCCCAGTAGGACTAGCAATTGATAGTTTTCAACAAACTATCGTACAAATGCACAATTAGCGCCAAACTGAGATGCACCGAGTGAATTCGAAGTATTAAAAGTTATATGGATTAATATGGCAGCCTTTGCACCCCAAATGGAAAAATTAACAGGTAAAGATTTTACTAAAAACAATACATTGGTTATACAGCATTAGGTAATTGCTTAATACATAACTAGCGTACATATCTTGCGCCAAACAGACGCACGGACTTCAGTTAAAACTATTTAAAAGTTTATAGGGGTAAGTTAAGCGGTTTTTGGGAACACTCACACGCAGTGATTGCAATAGAACTGAAAACACAGGGACAATTTCAACTCCTATCAGAGGTCTGCTGGCCAAAAAAGTGGTAGAAAACAATGCTTTTTCAATTGAAGATCACAGAACACACTGAGCTGCAAAATATCTTCTTTTCAAATCTCCTCCTGCCGCCCTTCCCCCCTCTAATCTAACTCTATTCTAAGCTGTATTCAGAGCTGTTAGAACAGCTATTGGTTTAAATGCAGAGAGAGACTCTTCCTGATGTGAAGTATGATAGACAGAGTATAAGCTCAAACAGGAAATGCAGCAGCATAGATAAAACGAGGTCACGTGATTCTGGCAAGCCAATGAGATCCATACACTGCAAAGTGGTGACGTTATACATCCTCCTCACCCGCCTCTATCCTCAGAGCTGATTGGCTGGCAGCCAAAATGACAGGAAACGCTGAAAATGGCGCAATAGTAATAGATTATCTGTAAGATTGTCACCTAAAATATCGTGTGATCGGCAATTTCCGATCAGCCTAAAAACCGTGCAGATTTCAACTTTTGTTGATATCGCTTATCCCTAATGAAAACTGTCTTGGTCTAAAACTGTTTTTGTTGCCTATAGCAACCAATCAGAGCTCCAATTTAATTTCATATAGTGCTCTGAAAAAATGACAGGGTAGCTCTGATTGGTTGCTTGTGCAACAAAGAAAGTCTTAGAAATGCTTTAAAACTATGCATCTTTTTCATGCATGTGCTTTTTTTCATGCAGTTTTGCCTTTTTTAAATAAAAGGGCATATTTACTAATCCCGACTAATAGGCAGTGTAAACAGACTACAAAAGTCTAAAAAATGTGTTTGAAATCAAAAAATATGGTGCATTTTCGGGGAACACTTGTAAAAACTTTAAAAGCATTTATTAACCCTGCCCGGCCCATAAAAATTGTTTTTTCTTTTTTTTCCCATCACCGCCTTCTAAGACCAAAACTTTTTTTTTTTAATTTCACATGGGAAGTTGTATTTTTTAGTGTTGTTATTTTTTGTGGGAAAAAAAAAAAAAGTAGAGGGGAAATGTGAAAAAATTTTTTTGCCACTGTTTTTTGAAAGAGGTTTTGTTTTCACCCCGTTCACCCCTTGGGTTATAGACCCTTTGTTTTCTTTTTTCGGGCGGGTTTGATACGATTCCTGCAAAAACCAAATATGTGGGGTTTTTGTTTTAAAAAATACAAACATTTTTTTTTTTTTCCCTTAAATTTGCACTGCTTGCCCTTTTTCCCCTGGGGACCAAAAAATTATTTTTTTTTTCCACCTATTGGACTAGTGAGGGTTTTTTTTTTTAAAGGCTAAAAGTTTTCTTTTTTGGAAACATTTTTGGAAAACAGGGAAACTTTTTTAAATCATTTTTTTCCCCCCAATTTTTAAAAAGGGATTTTGGAAATGACAAAAAAAAAAACCCACAAAACGCAATTTTCTTTTTTACGGTGTTTTTTGTATGGTACGGATGTTATATTTTAAGGGGTTTTCAGATTTTTTAACTTTTTCAATTTTTTTTAATTTTTTTATTTTAAAATGGTAAAAATGGGTGCAATTTGAACTTTTTTTTTTTTAAATTCTTTTTTTAACTGTTTAACCCCTTAAAACCTAAAACCTTTTTCTTTTATTCACTTTAAATTTTTTTCCCTTTCCCCCGTTTTTCCCCAAAAGGGCCATAACTTTTTTAATTTTTCATCTACAGGACATTTGAGGGCTTTTATTTTGCAGGAAAAAAATTTTATTTCTAATGGGGTATTTTTTTCATACCAAAAGAATTTTTATGGGGAAAACCCCAAACCCAAAATTTAAAGTGGGGCAAAAGGGCGTACTTTGCGCCATGTTGTGGGTGTTTTGCTTTTACCAGCGTTCAATTTCCCGGTTAAAAAATTTTTATGTTTCCCGTATTCTAAAAGGTTTTATATGAATCCCGCAATACCCCAAAAAAATTTTGGTTTTCGTTATTTTTTGGGGACCCCTTTAAAAAAAAATTTCCAAAAAATTTTTATTTTGAAATTTGCCAAAAGCGGGGCCATTTTCCCCGAGACCAATAAATTTTTTTTACTATCAAACGGGCTTTAGTGAGGGGGGATTTTTTTGGGGGTTTAAGTTTTACATTTAATTTTTTACCAATTTGGGAAAAACAAAGGGGCTTTTTTCACTTTATTTTCAATAATAAAATTTTTTTTAAAAGGGAATTTTTTTTTTTACAAAATTTAAAAAAGAAGAAATAATGCATACCATGTAAGGAAAACAATTTTGATACCATGGGGTTTTTTTGATTACATTTATTCCAATTTTTTTGGATGGGATATGACCCCCAAAAAATTTCAAAATTTTTGGGGTTTGAAATTTTTTTCTTCAAGGTGCTCCCGCGTTTTGGGATAAATTTTGTTTTATTTTTAATATTTTAGACTTTTTTTTTTTGGGGCGGCGGGAAAACCAAAAAAAAGTGTAACCCTTTTTTTGTATTTCTTTTTTTTTTGGAAAATTGGGAAAAAGAGGGGGATTTGAACTTTTTTAATTTTTTTTTTTTTTTTTACACTTTAAAACTTTTTTTTTTTTTTTTTTTTTTTAATTTGGGGTTCCCCCTTGGGTCCCTCACCACTAGGTGGCGCAAAATTTATAAAAAGCCCCAATATGCATTTTAATAAAATGCATTTGGGTGTAAAAAAGATGGGGAGTTTTCCCGCTTAAGGGAAGTAGTTTAAAAAAGAAAAATGGCGGCGATGGAAGCCTTCACAAGGGCCCTGAACCCATCGGGGTCCCCCATTTCTCCCTTGATTTAGCACCCGGCGTTAGGGTTTTTAAAACAAAAGGGTGGTGGCGGCTCCATCCCCCACGTAAAAACCAAAAGAATGTTTAGCTGCATTTTTCAGCTAACACCTGGCGACTACGTAGCGGGATCGCTTTAAAGCACAAAATCAAAACCGTCCAATGTCTGTAAGGAATTAAGGGCGACATTATGAAATTTTTGGGATTTTACACCAAAAATTTTATGCAAATTAACTTTAGAAAGCGGGCCCCAATTTTTTGAAAACCCCCCCCTACACGGTTATAAACAGGGCATTTAGTGCTCAGGCAAAAGTTCTGCTAATATACCATTTGAAAAGTGTCTACCAGCTGTAATGCGCCAGAACCCGTAGCAAATCTAAAAATATTCTTCGTAGGTTTAGTTCGGGGCTGCGTTTTCACCCCATATGGGGCCAGCCCCGTTCTTTCATTTTTAAATTTTCCCCCCAGGGGGAGGCGGGGCACTAGAACCGTAGCGAAGTAATATTTATAGATTTGCTACGGCATTTTCAGGCGCATTACGTGGTAGACCACTTTCAAAAGGGGTTAAAATCTGAGCTAGAACTTTTTCCCTGAGCACTAAAATGCCCCTGTTTTTAAAACCCGCGTAGAGCGGGTTCAAAAAATCGGGCGCTTTCTAATGTTAATGATGAAATTTGGTGTAAACATGCCAAATTTATCATGTCCCCCTTTAATTTCCTTAAAAATTTGGAGTGGGGATTGTGTTTGAACGATCCCGCTCGTGGCCGGTGTTAGTGCTAAATGCAGCTAAAACCTGGGGTTTTACAGTGGGGGATGGGCCCGCCACCATCCTTGCTTTTTTAAAATTTGACGCCGCGGTGTCAAAATCAAAGAAAATGCGGGTCCCGACGGAAAAGGGCACCCTTGTGAAGGCTTCCATCGCCGCCAGTTTTTGTTTTCACTTCCTGCTTAGCGGGAATATGCCATTTTTTGCACCCTAATGCATTTTATTAAATCATATTAGGCTGTATAATTATTGCGCCCCCTAGTGGTGAGGGACCCTAAGGGACCAAATTAAAAATTAAAAAAAAAAAAAATTTTAAAGTGAAAAAAAAAAAATTAAAATTAAAATTTAAAATCACCCTCCTTTGCCCATTTTTAAATTGCCCCAATGTGTTTTTGGTTAATGTTTTTTTTTTTCTGTTGGGTTTTTCCCCCCTGTAAACCATCACAAGATTTGTAAAGGGAAAAAATCCAAAAAAAATTTTTAAAATGTGTGCATATAATTTTTTCGAAAGGGGGCAAAGCCCCCAACCAAGAAACATCCAAAGTGGAGAAAAAAAAAAACAATAACAAAAAACAAATTTTTTAGTGTCATTTTTTCACGTCAAAGTAATTTTTATGAATTTTCTCCTATTGACTCAGCGCGTGTGGTCTGGGAACACATTTGTTAAACCCGGCTTAGTAGGGTTTTGGGTAGTGATAGCTTACACTTTCCCCCTTGCTGTAGGGTAAAAGAGGTGATTTTTTTAGGTTGCGAAAAGGTTATTGGGTTTCACCCGATGGCGTATTTCTAAACAACACAGTTTGTGATGTTACATTAATGTGTAAAGTCTCATTTTTGCATTTTTTTCCTGCAGGTGTGGTCCTTGGGTTTAACCCCCTTGAGGAAAAATTTGAAAAGAGTTTTTCCCCGTATTTCTTTCCTGTTTCAGCGGTTTCTTTTGGATCTCCTTTCCCCCCACCTTTAAAAAAATACAGATGGTCAAGATGGTGGGGACAGCGTTATGGTCTTAAGATGTCTTTTGGCTTTTTATAGGCCCATTATCCCAAATTTTGGGTATGAACCTTCAGATCAATCACCCATCCATGTTGGGGTCTTTTGGGGGCCGATGGATCTTTCAGCAAGTAATCCAACATGTCACTTGGGTTTGAAATGTCCAAAATTGGTTGAAAAAGCATGAGCAAAACTTCCAAGTAATACCGGCTCCCTAATTTCTAATACTTAACCAAAAGACATCTATCACCACTTTGAGCACTGTTTTGCGTCCTGGATCCCCCCCTAGTACCTCCCCGTTATTGGGAAAAAACTGCAGTCAACTGGGGTCCAGATCCCGTGATTACTTACCAAAAATTCACGCTTAGCTCATTTCCTGTGTCCGTGTGTACATGGGCACTTGCTCCGCCCCATAAATGGTAGGCCTTAGGGCCCGAACCTACAGGGGGTATTCCGGGACCGGGAGAGGTTTTTTTTTTTTTTTCTCTTTTTTGAATGTGGTACCTACTTACAGCCCACCCAACTTGCCCACTAACACCTACCTACCCACCAAACCGGGGCCCTAATACCTACCGACCAGGGGCCCCAACTACCTTTCAGCCCAATAAAAAGGGGGGCCCCCCCTCCTACAGCCTACCTAAAAGGGGCCCCAACCCCACCTACAGCCTACCCAAGGGCCCAATACCTAAGCCACCTAACCGGGGCCCCAACTACTACAAAATACCTAATGGGGCCCCATACTCCACACCTACCTAACTGGGGCCAAAAAACCCCTTTTGCCTACCTAAATGGGGGCCCCAATACCCCTTTTGCCCAACCTAATGGGGCCGTAATTCCTAAGCCTTTGAGGCCCCAAATTCTTTAACCTAGTCACTGGGGGGCCCCCCTACCCTAACTGGGGCTTCAACCCGCCTACTTGGGGCCACTTACCTCCTACAACCCACCCAATGGTGCCCCTTTCAACCCACCCTTTTCTGGGGTTACTTATCATTTGGGCATCTACCTCCCCCCTGTGGCCCACCTACCTACCACTTGTGGCTACTTATCTTAAATTGGCCTACCCCCCAATCTGCCAGGGTGACCTACCTTCCTAGGGGCCCCACCCATCTTACCAACAGGGTTACTCCTAAATGGGCCTACCTTGTGGGGGTTGCCATTTACTACCCCAGGGCCTTGTCAAACCCACCTGGGAATATGATTTTTAGGGGGTACCCCG